>PVJA010055890.1:0-11004 GCA_004027025.1 Myocastor coypus
CATTTTTGCAACCACTTGAGAAGATAGCGGAATTCTGAGAAGGAGCTTCCATGTTCTCCAGGTTCCCCAGAAGTGTCATCTGGCTGCCTTGCTTCACTGTGGGAGTGACTCCGTAAATGGCTGTGTACACATCCATGAGTACAGCTGTGGACACCTGACCTTGTATTTCTGGAGCTTGGGTTTTCAACATACTCTTTAGGCATGGCATTTATCTGGATATGAACATCTCCTGAATGAAGACAAGACCCTTCTCCAGCCAGTCTTGTTGCATGAACATACTGGGAGGTTGGTGCATCCTCACCTCCTGCAGTTCCTGAAGAACTGTGCAGTTGGCTACAATTGGTCTGCATGGCCCTTTAGTATTTTTTCTTTGATCCAGATTTCTTTGCTTCATTGGTTGGTCTCCTAAAAAGATAAAGCAGAAGATACTCCAAGTGAACAGTTGTCTTATGTACTAAAGGAATGGCCGATAGTCACAGCAGATGAATTTGAGTTATCAAGGAACATTTGGTACCCAAAAAACCCTTGAACAACGCATTAGCAAAACAATCATGAAGTATGGGGATTCAGCAGATGTTAATATGAATACTAAATGCTGGTACATTCATCTGCACACAACTGGAGCAGCTTCATCTCTGCCAGATTCCTACAACAAAGAAGTTTCATAAGGGACAGTGGGGCCCGGCGGGATGGCTCAGTGGTTTAAAGCACCTGCTTGGGAAAGCTTGGGCGGCTTCAGGGACCACGGTTCGATCCCCGGCACCACATGCTGCGCCAGCCCTGCCCTTGGGGCGGGCTGAGCCAGCCATAAGAATGAGTGAATAAACAAATAAAGGTTCTGAAGCAAGAAAATAAATAAATAAATTAAAAAAAAAATAAGGGACAGTGAATCAGTATTCTGTAATGCTTGGAAAGACTAGGAAGAAAAAAGATACATTTCAATACCTCACTGTCCCAGGAAACTAATAAACATTTCACCTACAAATTTGCTTCCTGCTGAAATAGCCCCAAAGCTAATAAGATCTCTAATAATTAATGGTGCTACCAAGAATACCTAAATTACAGTACCTCTCCCAAAAGAGCGTTACCTAAGTACTTTCAAAATCGGGATATTCTGGGGGAGTCACCATGTAACTGCTTGGTGACGTGTCAGTCTGAATATGGGTAGTGACAGTCTGCCGGTTAAAAATGTCTCCTTCGGTGGCGTGTGCTGCAGGGAGCGGGGGTGTCAGAAGGGAGGCAGTGGGCACGGAGAGTTCCCTAAGCAATAACATGTATCTCCCAGGAGGCGGACTTCAGAGCTGGAACCTGGCTCACGACACGCACGGGTTGTCGCCGCTGCCGAGCTCGGCACGTCTGGAAGGACGCTAGCGAGGACGTCTCTCGCTCGGTCTTTCTACTTCACCCCGGGTTACCTATGCGCGCTCACAGGGTGGCGGCTTGGGGTTCAGCTCTGTCTCTGAAAAGCCACTTTAGTAGGGCACTTTGTATCTTTTCTATAAATACAAACACAAAACCTTTCCACTCTCCTCCACGCATAGACAGGGAAAAGAACGAAAAGGAACGAAGTAAAGCAAACAGCAACAACTCTTCCGGAATCCCCGACAGCGCTCCACCCACGCCCGAGTCCACAGCCCCTGAGAAGCCTCCCTCGCCCTCCGCCGCGGGTCCCGCCGCCGCCCGCCTCCTCAGGCCTGACCTCTCATGACCGGGAGCGGACGTGGGCCTCGGCACCCACAGAGAGAACAGCCGCGCCAAATCCTTCGGGCATAGCCACGACCATCTTCCAACCGCCGCAGCGCCAGCCCGGCCAGCGGCGGCGCACGCGCTCCCTTGACGTCCTCGGGCGCACGCCCCTCCCTTTAGCATTCTAGCCCCACCCCGTTCCTGGCCACGCCCCCTCGTCGCGCTCTGGCCCCAGTGCTCCGCCCCTGCGTGGCCGTCAGGTCTAAGGCTTGTAGTGCTGTGCAGTCCGGCGTAGGCCTTCTGGGTGCTTGGTGGGTGCAGGCGCGGGAGACCGCCTGTGGAACCCAGACTGAAGCGAAAGCCATTGCCGCCCCGCCCCGCTGGTCCCCCGCCTCTCCCCTCTCCAGGCGTCGGGACTCGCGGGCCCAAGCGTGAGTAGCACGCGGGAAGGTTCCGCGCGGCTGCGGAAGGGCGGGGCGGGGCGGGAGCGGCTCCAAGCGCCTCGCCCGACCCACTTGGCGGCTGGCTGGAGACGGGCCGGCGACGCGGTGGCACAGCAGGGCTTTCGTGACAGCCCCAAGGCGGTGCGGTGCGATAAAGCGCCGGCCAAATGGTGAAATCAGAAGTGTTGGAGAGTGTGCGTGGGGTGGAAATAAATTGGCAAAACTATGTCTTTGTGGTGCTGTATAGAGGGAACCTCAGCTGTATTTATAGATTGCATCGAGGAACTACAGTCCATTCGTGCTGGACCGAACTTACTTTCAGGAGAGCCTCTCCTCCCCAGAGAAAATAAGCTGGTATACACGTAGAATGCTCAGTGAAAACAGTGCTGTGTTTTGCCTTTTATTGGTCACTAAGTACCTGATTTAAATCTGAATATCTTACCAAGATTGGTGCGTGATTAACCGTGAAACGTGCATGTACCTTTCTTTTCTTTTCTTTTTTTTTTTTTTTTTTTTTTTTTTTTTTTTTTTTTTTTTTTTTTTTTTTTTTGTCTTATTGAGACAGGGTCTCGCTATGCAGTTGAGGCTGGCCTTGAGCTCACTTTTGTAGCCCAGGCTGGTCTCGAACTCTCATCGATCCTCCTGCCTCAGCCTCCCAAGTGCTGGGATTACAGGCATGCGCCACCACGCCCGGCTACCTTTCTGCTATGTTTAACCTCATTTATCAACTTTGAGGCTGTGTTTAAATCAGATTACTTCAGTTACTAGATCATTTCTCTTGAGTAGAAAAGCACTGTTCGCCCTTGAAATCCAAAACCAGTATTAGATCTTACTGTTCCGGTATTTCCTGTGTGTGTGTGTGTGTATGTGTGTGTACCGGGTTATAGTGAATTTCCCTAGGAGATGTATTTCAATGTAAATACCAAGGTCCCAACTATACTATATGAATATTTGTATTTTAAACTTTAAATTGTGTGAGAGCGTGCTTATAATCCAAGTATTCAGGAGGCTGAGGCAGGAAGATCGCCACAAATGTGAGGTCAGTCTGGGTTGCATGGTGAGACCTATGTCAAAAACCAAAAGAAACAACAAATTTTCAAAATGAGAATTTGGGGCTGGAGGAGGGATCGTGCATAATTAATTTATAGCCACACTGGAACACTGGTATGTTTTTGTACATTGATAATCTTGGAACATTTAGTAAATTTATAAATTTAGTATACCTAATACATTAGATTTATTATTGTTAGCATATGTATAACACATTGAAGGCATATCACTTCATACTGGAAATTTGTTAGTACATTTTGTACTGCATTGCACCCAAATAACTTGACTAGAATAGCACATTTGAAGAAGAGCTCAAAAGGGCCATCAAAATGGCTTAGTGGACTGGGTGCCTACTTAGGCAAGCACAGGGACCAGGGTTCAGTCCTGGGCACCATATGCCATGCCAAATCCACACTCCATGTGCTGTGAGCCAGCCTGAGACCTAGTGTGGTGGTGCATGCCTGTATTTCCAGTGCTAGGGAGGCTGAAAACAGGAGGATCACTACCAGTCCAGGTTACATAGACCCTGTACCAGACACATTTTTAAAAAATGTAGAAGAGCTCCAAGTTGAGATTTGACTTCATGATGGGTTTGTTACGTGGTAAATTTTCATTTCATTAGTGTCTGGAATGTTGGAAATGAAGATTTTAGGGTTTTTTTTTCATGTCATTTTACTATTGTAAATGCTATCATTATACATTTACAAAGCATACCATTTCATTATTATATCTATTAGCCATCGGTCGATTTTTGTTTTTATTTGTCAAGAGTACTGACCCTGCCAACACATGTAAGCAAACCCAGCTCATAGTGCAGGAAACTCTGTCTAGGTTCCTGGGAAGTGATGAAAGAATCTTTTTTTTTTTTTTTTTTTTTTTGTCTTTTTGAGACAGGGTCTCACTGTGCAGTTGAGGCTGGCCTTGAGCTCACTTTTGTAGCCCAGGCTGGTCTCGAACTCACACCGATCCTCATGCCTCAGCCTCCCGAGTGCTGGGATTACAGGCATGTGCCACCACACCCAGCGAAAGAATCTTAAATATCTGAGTGATTCAAAATCCAGCACTAGGCATGGTGGTACATGCGTATAATCCCAGCACTTGGGAGGCTTAGGCAGGAGGGTCGTTGTAAGTTTGAGATCAGCCTGTGCTACAAAGTGACCTCAAGGCCAGCCTGAACTGCATAGTGAGACCCTGTCTCAAAAAAATAAAATGAAATAAAAATAAAAAATCCAGAGCAGGGACTAGGGAGATAGCTCCATGGCACAAGTTCCTGCTGGGCAAGTGCAAGGTTGTGAGTTTGAACCCCAGTCCCACAAAAATCCAAAGCACTTCCCACAATAACCTATACAACACTCCAACAGTTTTGACATCTTAATTTTTTAAAATGAAGCATTTGTTGGGTTCTTACTGTCAAGAATTGTACTAGACATAAAAGAGATAGGTTTTAAAAACACACCTGGGTATGGTGGGCACACCTGTAATCCCAGCACTCTGGAAGGCTGAAGCAAGAAGATGGGAAATTCAAGCTCAGTCTGGGCAATAAAGCAACTTGTTGAGACGCTGTCTCGAAATAAAAACAGATGCCATTGTAATTCAGAAGTGTTGGGTTCATTTCTCAATGTGCTCCCTCCACGACCCCAATATGTCCATCAGACAGGAAGTAAGTGGTTGAACAGGTCTGCAAACAAACAATTACAGTGGATGGGAGTAAACACTATAATTGAAGGTTGAACGAGACGCAACAGAAGTAAAAGTTGAGAGTTTTTAACTTTAACAGGCAAGATATACTTCCTTAAGTTTGTAGTATTTGAAATAAAGACTGAAGAATAACTTAAATTTTGCAGAACAAAAGGGAGGGTAAGGTGGTTTCAGAGAGAAACAACACTCAATGGAAATGTGTGATACTGAAATGACATGGCCTTTTAAAGACTTACTCATTTTTAGAAAAGTAGGGCAAATGGGAGGGAATAGTAAGAGATACCCTAGGTAAATAGGAACTACAAAATTAAAGACTGTGTAGGCCTCACTGAGGAGTTTTATTGAATGGCCGAGAAAAACTGTTGAGTTTTAAGCAGCAGTTATAAGATCATGTTTGTGTTTTCCAGTTTCACATACTAACAGAGTATAGCAAGTTGAATTTAGAGATTATTATAAGTAGTTCAGGTAGGAGATGAGGTCTTGAACTTAAGGGCTATATAGAGTTAGAACCAATGGGATTAAGTATAGAAAACTGAGCTGGGCATGGTGGCACATGCCTGTAATCCCAGAACTTGGGAGGCTGAGGCAGGAGGATCAGTGCGAGTTCGAGACCAGCCTGGGTGTTATGGTTTATGTCTAGTTGTCCCCCCAAAGCCTCATGTAGTCACTGGGCAGGGACTTCTAGAGTTTGAGACTTGATCCATGATTCCTGGGATTATGGGTTTTAGTACTGATGGGATTATGGGTCAAAGTACTTCTGGGATTATGGTTGTAGCCTAAGGCAGGGGCTAAGGCGGAAAGCCTGAATGTAATATAAAGAGATAGAGAGACAGACTCGAGCTGTTGCCCTGCTGCCCTGATTGATTGACTGTCTCTGCCACCATTTTGTTGCTGCTCCGCCGCCATGAACTGGATTCTCTCTGCTGTGTTCCTCTCAGCCTTGGGCCAGCCGAACATGGACCGAAACCTTCAGTAACTAACTGTGAGCTAAATAAACCTTTCCTTCCTTCATTTTGAGTGTTGGGTATTTGTCTCAGCAACGAGTGAAAAGTAACTAAGACACTGGGCTACAAAAGTGAGCTCAGGGCCAGCCTGAACTACATAGTGAGACCCCGTCTCAAAAAGATTAAAAAAAAAAAAAAAAAGTGTAGAAGACTGTGGCAGCTATGCCTCTCACCCCCTCCCACCACCACACAAATTTCTCTTACAAAGTTGTACCCATGCTCTTAGAAAGTCTCCTTCCAGACTAACTCACATGACTTACTCTTGCCATTGGCATGATAACAATAATAGAAGCTCAGAAATTTTAGTGGCACATGGTAATACACACTTGTAATCCCAGGACTTGGGAGGATTCTTATGAGTTTAAGACAAGCCTGGGCTACAAAGTGAGCTCAAAGCCAGCCTGAGTTGCATACTGAGATCCTGTCTCAAACAGACGAAAAGAAATTTCCAAAATTGAAGTTTGATGCTGGGCGTGGTGGCTCATGCCTGTAATCCCAGCACTCGGGAAGCCGAGGCAGGAGGATTGGTGTGAGTTCGAGACCAGCCTGGGCTACAAAAGTGAGCTCAAGGCCAGACTGAACTGCATAGCGAGACCCTGTCTCAAAAAGACAAAAAAAAAAAAAAAAAAAAAAAAAAAAAAAAAAAAAAAAAAAAAAAAAAAAAAAAAAAAAAAAAAAAAAAAAAAAAAAAAAATTGCATTTTGGAATTCAACTCTTGTTGCAGCAATCCTTTTGCTGCCATGTAATTAAATTGAAGTTGCCCTCCTAGAAGAGGGTGGACCATTTGGAGAGAACCCATCTGTTCCAGCTACCTCAGCCTTCCCAGCTAAGGTCCCACATGTATGTGGACGGCTTCCTAGACCAAGCTACTGTAACTAAGATGGTTCAGATTGAAATAAACAACAAGTCAATATGTACAATTACAAGAAATTTTGAAAAGACCTAAACTCTCTAGATTTGGGGCAGTTAATTTCTTTTTTTTTTTTCTAAATATCAGAATAAATAAATTGCTGATTGTAGGGAGTCTCTGCTGGTCCTCATCTTGGTCCAAGAAGTTTATATGTGTAATACCAAAATACATTATTGGAATCCCATCAAGTCAATTCCAATCTACCACTTCTAGTGCAACCCATGGCAGGAATAAAGACATTAAAGCATATTTATAGTTATGGGGAGTCAAAGGGTCCTAAGTCCAGCCGTAGTGTTGGCTATCTAGAACAAAGGACATGACCCAGGGCTGAGCCCAGGTTTTATTCAGTCATACAGGAGGAGTGGCTTAAGGATGAATGACAGAATTTCAGGAAGTAGGTGAGGACTGTGAGCTGGGCTAGGTAGGAGACCTGCATTTACCTCTGCAATATGCAGAGAGAAGGATATGCAGAGAAATAATTTGCATTATGCTACTGAGATAGTATCTAATGTTTTGGGGTCCAGTGCTTCAGGTCTGATGTGTAACCTTTCAAGCCCCAGGAATTCGTAGCCTCTATCTCGAGGCTTGATCCCAGCGAACAGTGTGGAGCACTGGCTCTTCATCCTGGCTCATATTAATTAAGATCAGCATGGGCCGGCGAGATAGCTCAGTGGTCTAAAGTACCTGTTTAGGCAGGCTTAGGCAACCACAGGGACTGTGGTTTGATCCCCAGCACCACATGCTGCACCAGCTCCACCCCCAGGGCAGGCTAAGTGGGCCATAACATAAATCAATAAATAAAGTTTTTTTTTTTTTAAAGCAGCAAGTGTAGGGGTCCGGCAGGGTGGCTCAGTGGTCTAAAGCACCTGCTTAGGAAAGCTTAGGCGGCTGCAGAGACCTCGGTTCGATCCCTGGCACCACATGCTGCGCCAGCCCTGCCCTCAGGGCAGGCTGAGCCGGCCATATAAATAAACAAACAAACAAACAAACAAATACATAAATAAACAAACAGACAAAAGTTCTGAAACAAGAAAAAAAATTAAGCAGCAAGTGTGGGATATCAGGGAAACATGTATGTTGTCTTCAAAGACTACTACCAGCACCTCAGCTAGCCCAGTAGGCATTGCTTAAGGCCAGTAGAAGGGATAAGGAAAGGTTCTAGCCAGCTCTGTACCTATATGTGCATGGCAACAGGGACAGGCTCAGCCAAGATGCAGATGACTGCTCTTCTCTCAAGGAGAGTCACCCAGGTGTCCTCCACAGCTGATGGTATGAAATAGAGTGATTTTTTGAAAAGACCAACTTTGGGGAAATAATGAATTTAGCTTTTAAAATACTGAGCAGTAGGAGTTCCTAGGACAAAATAGGTGAAGTATCCCACTGACAAGATTTAGAGAAATAGTGAAAATGTCCAGTATTTGGAGATAGAAAATTTGGAGAAAATCGGTGATATTAAATGACAGTGACCATGTCTCATTTCCTAATTTTCATAGCTTCTTTCTTCTTGGCAAATGCTTTGTAGACATTGTTGTCTCTGAATAGAAACTTCTTGCTTTCCTTCTGACCTGTGTGCCTTTTATCTCTTGCTTTATTGTATTTACTAGATCTGCCAGTGCTGTGTACAATAAGTGTGCTGAGAATAGACACCCTGCCGTGTTCCTGATTTTGAAGGGAAAACAACTCAGGCTTGTCATTAAGCATCTTAGCTACAGGATTTGATGGTTTGTTTGGGTTTGTTCTTTAGCTGTCTTCTCTCAGGTTAAATAAATTTCCATCTATTCCTTATTTATTGATGTTGCACAGTTTGGGGTAAGTGTCGCCTAAGGCCCATGTGATCACCAGCTGGTGGCTCTGTGCAGAGGTGGTAGAGCTTTTTTTTAAATTTTTTTATTTAGTACAGGGTCTACAGGGTCTACAGAGTTTTACTACATAGATCCAACTCATAATAATTCTCATGTTTTTAGCCTCCCAAGCCCTGGGATTATAGACATGCATCACCCTACCCAGTCTCAATTGCCCTCTCAGCATGCCCACGGGTGGGGCCAGGATTAAACCCCAGCCCTAGTGCTCTGCCTAAGCGCTCTGCCTAAGCAGGTGCTTTAGTCCACTGAGCTATCTGGCCAGTCTGGTAGAGCATTCTTAAGGAGAACTCTAGTGAAGGAAGTTGTCATGGAAGGGTGTGGGGTTCCCTAAAAGAAGCTACAGTACCCCAGCTCCTTGCCTGCTCTCTTTGCATTCCTCCTGCCATGAGGTGAATAGGCCTCTCCTGCCAAGGATTTGCACCATATTTCATAGCTGGGAATTTTCATCTTAGATGTCAAATTTTAGCAAGCTTTTCCCTGCCTTTGTTGAAAACTCAAAAGATTTTTCTTGCTTAGTCTGTTTAGATGGTAAGCTTTAGCAAATAATTTTTAAATGTTGAACTACCCTTGCATTTCAGGATAAACTCCACTGAGTTATACTATAGTATCTGTCTAGTTATTTTTCTTATTGCTGGGACAAAATACCCAACATCCAGGAAAAAGTTTGTTTTAGCGCAGTTTGTAGAGATTTCAGTCTGTAGTCAGCTGGCACCAAGGCAAGGCAGTACAGAGGCATGGATTGTGAGGGTATGTGGGGGTGGAGCACACAGGATGAAGGCAGGAGGAGGCGTATAAATCAGTCCAGGCTATGCCCAGTGACCACCTGTTCCCCCAGGCTCCCTTTCCCAACACCACACCCAGTTATTAACCCATCAACGCACTATCCCCACATTGCACACTCACCATCCAGTCAACAATCGCCTAAGGCCCCATCTGTAAGCTCATGTGGCTTTGGGCTTTGCGGGGACATCTAGACATACACCATAACCCTATAGTTTTTATGTGTAGCCTCTGAGGGAAAGCAATCTGACCAATCCTTTTAAAACTGGAGTCACTTCAGGACTCCAGAAGTTTGCAAAAGTAAATTTCTGTTATTATAAGCCACCAAGTTTGTCATAATTTGACGTTGTTCACAGAGAAATTAATATACCTCTCCCGGAACTCCAGTGACACAAATGTGAATCTGACAGTGTCCCACAGGTCCCTGAGGCTCTGTTCATTTTCAGTGGCATAATAAATGCACACCATTTCATGATCCTAGGAGAAAGGAGACAGTTGTTAACTGTGTGCTGGTACACTTTCGTTGTCCTCCTGTTACTTGTTATAATTATTACTGGAGTAGAATTCTTTCAGGTCTAGTACAACTTTTCTTTTCCACTTATTTAGCTTATCATGACTTTCCTACACACATACATTGCTAAAATATAAATTTTAAAACGTTAAAAACATATTCTTACACAAAAACAGAGAATGTCAAATATTTTACTCAATTCATTAATTTTTTAAAGTTTTTTTATTTAAATTTAACAATGGTTATATTACATATTTCATCATCAGATCAGTTTAGATGAATAGATATAGGTATATAAGATTGATCAAACAATTAAACATTAACACTTTCATAAACATTACTTTTTTTTCCCCCTTTCTTTTTTAATAGTTGACACATTGCATATTGTCCTCACAATAGTTCTACAGAGCACAGTGTGTGGGCATGACCCACCTTCCTATTGATTCTTCTTTTTGAATTAAGGGGAAGCAGATGCATACACAGTCCAATGTTCCACAATCACAGTGGGCCACCAGTGAAGCTTGCAATTGTTGGAGGCTATTGATCCAAGCCTCCTACAGCTCATCTCATCAATCTAGCTCTGCGTTTCATGCATTGTAATTAAGCTTTTTTTTGCTGGGTGATCAAGGGCAAGTCAAAGCAAGACCTGTATAACAAAACATTCATTTTTTGTATCTTCCAAGGTCAAATCCCCTTCAATTCACTAATTAATGAGAAAACATGTATGATACCAAGACTGGGTCAAAGAAAATTTTGAGAAATAATTCACATAGTCAATCAAAGGAAGGTAGGGCCGGCAAGATAGCTCAGTGGTCTAAAGCACCTGCTTAGGCAAGCTTAGGCAACCACAGGGACCATGGTTCAATTCCGGGCACCACATGCTGTGCTTGTCCCACCCCCAGCCCAGGCTGAGCTGGCTATAACATAAATAAATAAAGTTGTAGCTGGGCGTGGTGGCGCACGCCTGTAATTCCAGCACTCGGGAGGCTGAGGCAGGAGGATCGGTGTGAGTTCGAGACCAGCCTGGGCTACAAAAGTGAGCTCAAGGCCAGCCTGAACT
>PVJA010055891.1:0-11003 GCA_004027025.1 Myocastor coypus
CTTCCCAGACTTCATTACTTCTCTGCAGTGTCTCCAAGAAAGCACTGCATACCCTTTGGAGGCATACTTAGTATGGTATCCTGCAAATGTCTAGGTAACAAGCCTCTCTCAAAAGCAAGCACTAGTAATAGCTAAGATTTATTTTTTATTTTTTTATTTAATATTTTTTATTGTTTAAATTTAACAATGGTTATATTACATATTTTCATCATCAGACCAGTTTAGATTAATACATATAGGTTATTGTCCTCACAATCATTCTACAGAGTACAGTGTGTGGGCATGACCCACCTCCCTATTGATGTTGTTTAGAAAAAAAAAAGGAAACGAATATATTTCTCTTTGGACTAACAGGAAGCAGATACATACACAGTCAAATGTTCTGCAATTCTAGTGGGCCACCAGTGAAGCTTATGATGTTGGAGGCTATTGAATCTAAGCCTCCTAAAGCTCATCTCACTAATCTAGCTCTGCGTTTCATGCATTGTAATTAAGCATTTTTTTTTCTTGCTGGGTGGTCAAGGGCAAGTCGAAGCAAGACCTGTATAACAAAACATTCTTTTTTTTTTGTATCTTCCAGGGTCAAATCCCCTCAGGGTTAAGTTTGGGACCATAGTAGCTAAGATTTATTGAGTACCAGTATAAAGAAAACTCTAATCCAAGCATTGTATACATCATTTCATAAAATTTTTATAACAATCCTGTAGATGAGTCATTACTAGTATCTCCATTTTAGAGACAATTGAGCTGAAGTTTGAGGATGCTAACAATCTTACCCACGGCATCAAATTATTAGAGGCCAAACCAAGCTTCAAAATCACACTGCCACATTTCAAAGCCAACACCTTTAAGCACTATACCATAATGTTATGTATCCTGGTACTAAATTCAAAACTTGCCATATTAATGTCTATACTAGTTATTTCTTGCTGTGTACAAAGTCATCTGTTATCCTCCCAAAGCCTCAGGCCCTCATAGGTAGGCATCTACAGAGGTGATCAAATTACAAGGATGTGTTACTCAACTGATGAGATTAGAGCTAAATGTGATGTTGGGAGCGGAAGTGTGGTGAAAGGAAGTGAGTCACTGGAGGTGTGACCACCGTGTCCCGAGGTCTTTTTCCTCTATCATAACCTTCTCCTCAGCTTCCCTGCCTTGAAGCCAGCCAACTACGGGCTGAAAACTCCTATAAGCATTGAGCCAAAACAGACCTTTCCTCCTTAGAGTTGTGGGTGTCAGGAATGAGAAAAAAATTAAGAAGTTATTCCTAAATGCAGTTGTTTGAGATGATAAATATTTACTATCTCTCTCATGAATTATGTGGGTCTGGCATTTTCAAGGAGCTCTTTTAGGTGGTTTAGTCCTCAGGTTCTCTCAGGAGGTTGCGATGAAAATGTTGCCTTGGTTTGAATGCAGTAGAGGATCTGCTTCCAGGACAGCACACTTGCATAGTGCTGGAGATGGGCAGTGAACCTAAGTTGCCTCAGCTGCAGACCTTTCCACACCCTCAATATGCAGGATATGGTTCTTAGCTTCCCTAAGAGTGACTGTTTGAAGACAACAAGATGAAACCCACAATGCCGTTTATGACCTAGCCTCCAAAGCCATACCCATTCATTTCCACAGTGTTCTATTGGTTACTCAGGTAAGCCTTATTTGGTAGAGAAGTGTAGTGCCCAGGAATGTGAATACCAAAAATGAAAGATCACTGGAATCTCTTTAAATGTTATCTGCATATCTGAACAAAAATTACTAAGAACTTCTCTGAACACTAGGATATTCTCTAAATAATGATGACTTTTGATTAGGTGGCCACTTACGTTTCCATCTAGGCCAAGTGTGATGGCACATGCCTGTAATCCTCGAACTCCTCTGAGTTCGAGGCCAGACAGGGCTACAAAGTGAGTTGAATGCCAGTGTAAACTGCATAGTGAAACCCTATCTCAAAAAAAAAAAAAAAAAAAAACTCCATCTAGGTCCAAAATTATGAAAGAATATTCCCAAATTGTATATTTTGGCCTTACTTCTCCATGGCTCCAACCACAACAAAAGAATTCAAAGGCTTCATAACATTGTGTTCCTTGAGAAGCCACAAGTAGGTATCTGCTAACTTGGCTTCCCCTTTATACTTTTAAGCACAGCCAATGAAGTATGAGAAGTTCTCCCACTCTGAAGCAGTAATTTCAATAGCAGCAAAACAAATCTGTGATGTCAGCATTAATTCTCTAGTTTGATGGCAGCATAAGCCAGGCCTCTGGACAAAGGCTTATCTTCTTTAGCCCAATATCTGTGATTATACCGGGGCAACCAAATCCTTTGTACAAAACAGCAAAGATAATAAAATCATTGGTTTTAGTCCTTAGGCCATGTTTGTTTTCAAGTAAGATTTTATTTGCTTAAAATACTTATTTAATATGTTTTGAGATAAAGGAAGATAAACACTAAATGAGTTATTTTGAAAGTATAATGATGTTAAATACATGAACTAAAGTTTATTCTAAAAACAAATCCATATTAGCAGAAATAAAAATCAAGTAAGAACTGTTCACTCTTTCCACCAATACCAGATCCAAAAAGTACAAGATCCAAAACCAGGCCAGAGCACACCTCAGCTGCTCCCAGTAGCCTATCATTTGACATGGCTCCACTCCAGGGATCAGCAAATAACAGACCACGTTAAATGTTCCATCTTGATCTAGGAGACAGCCTGCTGCCTGTTTTGTAATTAAAGTTTTACTGGAGCACAGCCATGCTTGATCATTTATGAATTGCTGGTGACTGGAATGGCAGAGTTGAGAAGTTGTAACAGTGGCTGTTACAACTGTTTTGTAATTAAAGTTTTACTGGAGCACAGCCATGCTTGATCATTTATGAATTGCTGGTGACTGGAATGGCAGAGTTGAGAAGTTGTAACAGTGGCTGTATGCCTAACAAAGCTGGAAATATCTACTCTATGGCAATTTATAGAAATAATTTGCCAATTCTTGGTCTACACTTTTAAAGATTTGGCCTGCAGCAACCTACTACAGTACAAGCAAAAGATGTATAGTTACCATCTGCTGTTCTAAACACTTGTATGGGGAAAAGGGGAGGGAGTGTTGCTATTTATGTTGCAGTATGCCATACAGTGAAGGTATAAATCTTTTTGCTTTCCTGTGTTGTGTACTAAACCCAGGGTGTCATGCATGCCAGGCAAGCATTCCATGGAAGGCTGAACCTTGTAGCTCATGGCAGAAATCTTAGCAGGCATCACCAATTCAACCCACTCCTAGATCCAGACAGCTCTCTCCTCTCCCAGTCAGTACTTTCAATAAAAGTAACTATTGTTTTAATTTCTATCATACAGATGCATTTGCCTGTTCTGGAGTTTTGTATGCATGGGACAGAACAGAATTCTTGGGCTGGGCAAATAGCTCAGTGGATTACAGAGCCTGCTCAGGCAGATAGGGGGCCAGGGATTTGATTCCCCAGGCCTGCTGTGCTTGCCCTGCCTCTGGGGTGCACTGAGACTGCACGTAGAGGCGCATGCCTGTAATCCCAGCACTCAGGAGGCTGTAAACAGGAGAATCATTGTGAGTCTGATCTACATAGTGAAACCCTGTACACCCTGTAGACCCTGCCCTAAAATTCATGAAAAAAAGAACAGAACTCTTTGTCCTGTATTATTTCATTCAGCATTAAGTCAGTTGGTAATATTCATATATATTTTATTTATGAAATAATTTTTCCTCGCTTTTGTATAATATTCAATTACATGACCAGGCCACATTTTTTTTACTTATTTTATTGCTGGTGAACATTAGATTCCATCTAGCTTTTTTATATTATGCATAAATCTGATAAGAATATTCTTGTACATTATCGTTTTTTACCAGATGTGGAATTTCTGGGTAACAGAAGACAACAGTAAACACTTTTCTAAATTGATTGTATTTTTTAAACATGCAAAAGTATCATTTTAACTTGTAAAATATTTTTTTAACTTTTTATTTTTTTATTTTATTTTATTTTATTTTTTCTTGTTTCAGAACTTTTGTTTGTTTATTTATTTATTTATTTTTATGGCCTGCTCAGCCTGCCCTGAGGGCAGGGCTGGCGCAGCATGTGGTACCAGGGATCAAACTGCAGTCCCTGCAGCCGCCTAAGCTTTCCTAAGCAGGCGCTTTAGACCACTGAGCCATCCTGCCGGGCCCTTGTAAAAGATTTTGAGACCAAAAGTTCAAAACATCCTTCCCAAGCCATACTCTGCTGTTTCTCATCTTATGCACTGGCTATCCTAGGAATGGATGGATGGATGGATGCCTGACTTGCTCATTTTAAAAGACAAGCCCCGACCTTGGCAATGTGCTGGCAACTTTACAAACTCATCCCATTAAATCTTTACCCAAAACTCTGTGGGCTTTATAATCTCGACATGTGGCAGATAAGACAATAAGGGCCAGAAGGGAAAAATATCTCAGCCATGACAATACAATTAGATCCATGGCACTCAAGGCCTTCCGCTGAGGTTCTTATTTTTCTTTTAAAAAAAGCAAAGTCCAGTTTTGTACTCATCACCAAGTCAGAGAAGCACAGGCTCGTGCACCAATTCTCTCAGCTACTTATTTTCCTCTTCATCTTATTAATTGAAATAAAATTAAATTATATGATAGCGCCTGAGTCCAAAGCCTCACGTGACACATTTAAATCATTATGTTTTCATAATGCACTCCATGTTTGAAGACATGGATACCCAGATTAACAAGGGTAGAAAAGTAAGAAGCTACAACCACACTGCAAAAATTGAGCTTTGGAAGACAGCCATAATTCACAGGATTTTATACACAGGTATGGATTTAAGGACAAATGACATTATAAATTTGTTTATTTTCTCCTCAAGTTTCCATTCCTTGTAGAAGCAGACTTAAGTGGCATAAATCAGAAAATGATAATGAGAACTGAATGAAATTCCCATAAATCATGCTACTAAGTATAGTTACATCGTAGATGCGGAACCCAATTAAACAGATGGCCACATGCTGTCAGAATCATCCCCTAATCAATAAAGATGTTCATTTTAGAAAATCACCTCAATTTTTCATTTTTTCCAGTGAAGCAAAAGGAAGGCGGTAAGGGGGAATTATAGAGGGAGAGAGTCCCAGGAAACCTAGTAAGGAAATGTGTAAAAAGAATCTCCACCTGTCTTAATTTGTGGTCCAGAATATTAGAAAGGAAAGAGGTGGAAAAGTCACCCAAAGGATTCCCTGTCATCAGGCCTGGAAATGTAATTTACAACAAGAGCAAGCGCTGGTCATTAGGAAAATAGAAACAGCTTGAATCTCTTAATTAAATGCTTCAAATTGTTCATTTCAAAGCCCCTCTGCCTGTGAGCTTTCAAGAGTCGATTAGGATACTCTGAAACGGCTTCTTTTAGAGTAAACCTCTGAGAGGATTAGCTCTTCCCAGACCAGGAAAAGGCAGAGCAGGTGGAAACCCTGAAGACCAAACTATTATTAGACACAATGAAGTCCCCAAAGGAGCAGAGAACTTTCAGTGACATTTGAAAATAAGTGTGGAAACACTGAAGAGACTATCCCATTGTCTTTTCTTCCAGAAGAGTTGATCTATTACACTGATTAAAACTAACAATGCCAAGAACTGGGGAAAAAAAGCAGCAACAGACTGCTTGTGTGGTTTGGTGTGTGAATTTATGGAACATTTGTTGTGCTCTGGTAAAGTAGAGCATTTTGCATACCCTACTAGCAAGTAATTGCCCTGCTGGATACATACCTGCATCTTGTTTCAGGAGACATACAAAAGAATGTTCAGAGCAGTGATGTTCCCAAGAACAGAATGCTGGAGCGTAGGGGGATACATAGTCTACCCACATCAGAAGATATAATAATCTAGGGGAATAGTCACAAGACATACTGTATAGCAGGGAGAACCCTACTGCTACATGCTAAGTACATGAATCTTAAAATATTACTTGAAAGATTACGTGCATAGTACAATATCGTCATTCGCTTGCTAAAAGTTAAAAATAAACGCCATGTGATTTGGAAATTCCTCCATGAACTGCCAAAATTTTACCTTTTCCAAAATAGGATAATAGAAATAATTCTCCTATTTCTAGGAATAAATTCATATAATCATTACCTGTGGTGAGAGAGAATGGTGCAGAGAGGGAGATGGGTAACTGCACCCGTACAAGTAATATTGTGATTCAACATTGAATGACGGCTTCACAGGCTATGATAATTCTATGCTTTCTTATATATTTTATAGCTTAACATGTGCCAGCATGGTACACGTATCAGTTTGTATGTACTAAGTTTTATATAAGAAAAAAATTTCTTCTAAGATGAATAAGTACTTTCTATTGCCCCCAAGAATATTTTAAATGCTAGTATAATTACTACATTTAAATAATATTACAAACTTGAGTTATAATTAATAGCTCAAATATCATTAAGTTTCCTTGTAACATATGCAGCTTAGTTCCCAAACTGGAACTTAGGACCTTAAGAAAGCAACAGTGTTTTCATGATAATGAATATTTATATAGTAAGGAGTGACATTCAAAATATTTAACAACTTATTTGGTTATATAAATTAATTTAGAAATAAACCATTAGCACCATCTGCTTGTTTTCCCTCTGTTCATTATGTGCACAGACCATAGCCCTACAAGGACTTCCATTTGCTACAGAGGCCACAGGAGGGTGACTCTGGTCCCCAGAAGCTACAATCCCCAGGCTGCATCCTCTTGTCAGAAAGTGCTGTAAAGGCAAGGGGCAGCTTGGAAGACCTACACAGGGTGGCTCTCTGGCCAGAGGGCAGCCCAAATGCCTTACTGAAAAGATAACTTCTGAACAAAGACTTAAAATGGGAATGTGAACCATGAAGATCATTTGGCAAGTTTTTCAAAGGAAAGAGAACCCCAAATATAAATGTGCTAAAGGAACAGGTATCATAAGTGCTCTAGGAACGTGAAGGAGACCAATAGGACTGAAGTGAGGGAGAGATGTAAGTAGAGGAAGAGATAAAGGCAGAATGATAACAAGCCTCTAGGGCCAAGGCCAATGATAGCAAAGCTTTTAGAGGTTTTAGGGACTACAAACAGCTGTACCTTAGGTTCACCACCATTGCTCTGAGCCCCTGGAAGCAATTTGTTTCTTGGGTTGAGCAACATGAGATGCTGGCAAAAGGCTCTGGGCAGAGGAGTGACATGATGTTATAAAGCATCTTAAATGAAGGCAGGCGGCGAGTACCAAAGAAGGGAGGGCAGTGAGAAAGCTAGTCTCATAATCCAGGCGGGTGATAGTGGTAGCTCAAACAAGGATAGCAAGTTCCATCCCCTGCATTCAACGGTGTAGAAACGTGATTGAAACCATGAGATCCGATGTTATTACCAAGAAAGCCATCAAAGATAGCGAACAGAGGCAAAGAGAAGAGGCTGTGGGCCTCGGCATTAGGCACACCCCTATGCAGAGGTAGGGGAGATGAGGAGAGCCCAGCAAGCATACTCTTCCAGGGCTGGCCAAATAGCTCAGTGAATTAAAGTGCCTTCAAGCAAGTGCAGGAGTTGGGGGTTCAATCCCTGCGTCTGCTGTCCTGGCCCCACCCCCAGGGTGCACTGAGATGGCAATTTAACACTGAGCATGGTAGTCCACGCCTGTAATCTCAGCTCTTGGGAGGCTGTAAACAGGTGAATCGCTACGAGTCTGACCTAGTAGTGAGACCCTGAACACCCTTTACACCCTTTCCTAAAATACACGCCCAGCTAAACTACAAAAACAAAAAAGAAAAAAAAAGAATAATCTTCCACAAGTATGCCTAGTCACTTTTGGGAGAATAAAGAATGGCTGTCCTTTCATTATAGGAATTGGGAAAGTTTCTTCTATTTTGTACTAAACTAACAACAAGGCACAAAGCCAATACTCACGGATCTGATTGGTAGATGCACTGTAGAAGGCATTCACAGTTGTTGGGTTTGTAAACCACCTGTAGGAAGCAAAACAAACACAAGAGTAGCGATCATTATCTAGGCAGGATCTGGGCGGAGATGAACAGGATGTGGCTGGACTTACTAGCAGACGCCACAGAACAGTGGGGATATTGGGCCCAAGGGGAAGTTAGTGCCTTGAGCAGGGTCTCTGCTCTACCCAATAAGCAGTCTCACCCTAAACTGAGCACAGTTTAGAGAGAACATATTTACATGCCTGGTTATTCATGATTGGTAACTTAACAGAAAAAGGCAGCCCCGGTGCTTCTGAAAAAGCTTTAATGAGAAATTCTAGAATCTGAGGTGCTTTCCATGTAGGTGGAAACAGCAACAAGCTGAAGTTTGCTAGGCCCTGTTCCACAGGTGCAAGGGACAGCTCCATTTCCACGCTACCCCTCCTCTCATCTGTCTGCCTTTGTCACTTTTCTCATCACTAGGACACAATATCTGACACCTATAGCTTAAAGGAAAGGGTTATTTTGGCCCACAGTTTCAGACCATCATCTGCCGGCTCTGAAGCAGGGCAGTGTATCACAGCAGTACAAAAGAAGAAAAGCTGCTTGTCTTGGTAGGCCAAAGGCAGAACAGCAAGGGAGCAGCCCTTCTGCTTAGGACCCATGCACCGACTGCAAGCCAGCGGCACTACCCCTGGGACACAACTGCCTTGCACAAGCCCAACTTCTGAGCACATGGCTTTGGGGAGCATCAAGATCTAAACCGTAACACTATTCACTACAGAGTCTGAATTGGTGACAACACACAGATCCATTTAAAGAGAGATGAACAAAGAGAGTATCACTGTGCTACTCAGATGGTCTACTTGCTCCATTGAAAAGTGTAGTGTTTTAAGTGGCAAAAAGTTTAATACCTGTCCTACCTCTATCACTAGCTAGTTGAGGTGTGTGGGAGATCTCAGTGACTTTCCTGGGGTACAATTTTATCCACAAAGATAAAGCACTAGATTAGGACATCGTGGGAGTTTCTTACAGCTATAAACCGTCGACACCTTTGTCTTAAACACTTATCAGCTTACTTAGATGAAGACTGGAAATTTTTTCCTATGTAAAAGTCACACTGCAAATATTTTGGGCTTTGTAGGAAAAGAGGCAAAACCAAAGTAAAAATATAAATACTTGAGGACAAACTTTCCACAAATTTATATTACATTTTACTGACAAAATATACTAATCAAGTAACTATTTTGCAATACAAGAATATTAATGAGAAGAATTGAATTCTTTGAGATAGGATAACATTTTGCTTAATTGTAGTTCAAAGTCTTCACTTGCCATAATCAACCAATTTCAAACACTTATCTATAGAAATTACCTCTCATGCCTGGGTTACATGAAATTGAAAAGCAAGTCAAGCTCGGCCCACAAGCTGAAGCTTTCCAACACTTGGTTTAGGTCTTTGTGAGTTTCAATTACTGCCTTCTATGATTAAAACCAAGTAATTAGGGGCTGGGGACATAGCACAGTGCAATAAGTGCTTCCCTGGCAAGTGTAAGGTTCTGAGTTTAATCCCTGATACCACCAAAAATAAACAAATAAAATAAATATAAAACCAAGCAATTGGTCTTAAACTAAACTGCTCAAAAATAAACTAGTACACAGCTTGAGATGTAGCTAAGTACTGCAAGTTCTACTTAGCATGCTTGAGGCCCTGAATTAAATCCCTAGGACCACAGAAACAAATTAAAAAATTTGTGTAGGTACCATTTTCAAATCAATAACTTTATTCAGTTTTGTCTAGTAAAATAATTGCTGTGACAAACTACTAAATTAATTCACATCAAGGTAATATAAAACTGACAGAAAAACCAATTATTAATTCTAGTGCATCTACTCACATTTTCTTCCAGCCTCTAAGAAAGCCTATGAATATGTCACCCATTTATTAATTATTATTAGCTAACATCCACAGATGTGGCTTGTGTCTTGATGTTCATTCAAAGCCTCATGCAGCCATAGGTGGGGATTTTTCAGAGGCAACTGGATCTCGAATATGTGATGCTGGAATGGACTCATGTTGCAATGCTAGGATCGATGGCACTAGGATGAAGTATGTGGGTGCTACCTGCCCTAAATAACCTCAATGAAATGTAAAGAATAGAAAGAGTTGTGGCTGTCCCTTGTTGTTTTGTAGCCTTTTGCCCACCACGAACTATTTTGCCTCTGTGGTGACTGCCTGTGAAAACCCCTGCCTAGGAGCCAGCCCACTATGGAGGGAAACCTTTATAAACTGTGTGCTAAATAAACTTTTCCTTCCTTAACTTTTGGGAGTTGGGTGTCTTGGCAATGAGAAAAGTAACTAAGACATCCACTAAGCACTTATTCTACGCTAAGCACTTTATTCCCAGTTATTTCCCTGTATCAGCCATAGGAATTATTAAGTTATTGTGCAGATGAGGACTATAGGACTTAGAAGAATTACATGCTTACACAAGGTCTGGTCCATATGACTTCAAAGCAATTATCTTGAGCATTTTATTAAAGACATTCACAGGCATTAAGAGAGGACTTTGCCAAAAGTGAAACCTAGACTTATTTCCACAGAACACATACATTTCCCTTCATATTTAAGGCAACTACTTAAGAAAGCCCCAGTGTTTAACAGGGACTTATTGGCTCTCTTACTTTCTTGAGAAAGCAGATAGAAAAGAAAGCAACTTTATGACCTAAACTTGCTACTTATACTGAGTAAAACTACAATCGCAGTATAATCCTCAGGATTTTCTCAATATGTTACATTACACAGTACATAGAACATTGCAGATTTAATTAAAGTTAAAAACCTTAAAATAGAGAGTTTGTCTTGAATTATCTAGGTAGACTTGGTCTAATCACACGAACCCTTAAAGCAGAAAACTTTTTTATTGGAATCTGAGAGATACAACAGAGTAGGAGGTCAGAAGAGATACTGCACATGAAAAGTCAGGCAGAGTTAGCAGGTGAAAAGAATTTGATTCACTTTTCCTGGCCTTAAGATTTAGAAGCCATGTACAGGTCTTGCT
>PVJA010055892.1:0-11001 GCA_004027025.1 Myocastor coypus
GTGGATCATCTTGAACTTAAGAAAAAGGCTGAGATGTAGCTCAATATGAAGGCCCTGGGTTTAGCTTCAGTAAAAAACAAAACAGTAGTAGAAAGAGACTTCCGGGATACTCCGAGGGGCTGGGCAGGCAAAGGCTTTCCCTCAGGGAGGGAGTTTTGCAGTGAGTGCCCCCACATCAGCTGTGAGCTGGGTGCTCATCGGGGCTCACAAATACCCTTCCCGAGACTCAGTCCCCCAGAGGGGACAGGCCCTTGTCGGGGCACAGAAACTGCAGCCTAGGGCTGGCTGGTGGGCCTGGCCCAGGGCCACTTTCCGCCCTCCTGCCTACGCCCAGCCCTTCCTGTCCCTAACTGGCGGTGACTCTCCTAGCTCCAGCAGCTGCCTCTTAAGCACCACAGCAAGCCCAACTGAGCAAGAGCTCTACCTGAACCTGGTGCCTGTGGTCTCTCGGCCGAGGGCACCCGCACCCGCAGGTCTCACCTGTAGTCCCGCAGCGTAAGGCTGGTGTACCGCACCGTGTCGTCCATGCTGCAGCTGACCAGCTGTCCTGACTCGTCCACCGTCATCCTGGACACCTGATTCGTGTGGCCTTTCCCAGAGAAGGAGTCGTTCTCGCCAGTCTCTGAATCCCAGTAATGTAGGGTGGTGTTAAGGAGAAGCTTAGAAGCCGCCCCTCTGCAGGGGGCCACATCCAGTGACTGATCCCAGGCACCCAGACTGTGGGGCACACTGAGGAAAGGCACCCTCGTAGGCGCCCAAGCCTAGGAGTGTAGGAAACAGAGGAAGCAGGAAGCCCGACTGCAAGATGGTGGCCCAGGCCGTCTCCTGGTGACGGTCATGCAAGGCCCGCCCGTGAGGTCACAATGAGCAGCGCGTGTCGGACACGCTCTGCAACAGCACGCTGACACACCAGCAAGTGGGAAACCCGACCTCTGCTTCACGGGGCTGACGTCGCAGGCACTGAGGACGACTGGATGTTAACTACCTTCAAGGCATATATATATATATACATGAGCTATGGATGGAACTTGATGCAGTTGGTGCTTGGGCCTGGGTCTCTGCCCCAGGACAGAAACCTTTATACATATGCAAATATTTCAGAGTCAGAAAAAAGGGAAACACCCATATCCCCAAGATCTTCTGGTCCCAAGCATGTGAGATAAAGGACGCCCACCTGGTAGTGGGACAGATTAAGTGAGCTCCTGCAGGGACCAGCACAACACTCCCACACAATGGTTCAGATGATGACAGTGACACAGACTGCACGAGAGGCTAACATTTCATTTCACCCTTCCTGTAACACAACCAACCTGACGACTATCTAACCATCTGTGAGAAAGCCAGCTGGGCCTGTTCTTCCTCTGCTGATGGTTGCCCAGTTGCCACCAATAATAGTCCCAGGGGACTAAACTCAGGCTGGGTGTGGACTCTTAAGTGTAAGGTACAGACACAGGGTGTGGCTTCTTCCACATTAACAAATGAAAATCTTATTTCAATTGCCAATACCACAGCTGATGTTTTCTTGGGATAGAAAACCTAGCAGTGGACAGACACAACTCCATACTGGTTCACTAGCACCAGTGCCAGGAGGGAGGCTCACTACCAGGCCACAGCTGAGAGGGACCCAGGGCCTCGGCAGCAGCTGTGTCATTCGGGCAGAGTCCTGGGCCAGGTCTGTGAGGCGGCCTCAGCCTTTGGCTGCTGGCCCGAATGACTCTGGGATTAAGCACCTGTCTCCATACTTCAGTTTCTAAAATACTGAACTCTAAGACTCCATGGTTTTACTGCTTGTGACTCAGACAAGACTGGCACCTTGCTGTTACAGGGAGGACAGCAGCTCAGGTTGGAGGTGGTGAGCCACATGGTGGCTATGCTGGAAGGTGCCTGGTGGGGTCAAACCTGTGGCTTCCCCGCCCAGGACCCTGAGCCACCAGGGCCCCACTGTGATGGGCACTGGCAGAGCCTAGTGCCATCTAGCCACCAGCACTATGGGAACAGGACAGTCCCCTCTCCTGCCAGCACCTGAGCCAAAGGATATTGATGTGGCCGTCATGGCTCCCAGAATAGATGTAAGACTTGCCGCCGTTTTTGTGCACTGTCAGACATTGGATCGATTTACTGTGACCCTGTGAGGAGATGAGGGCAGGGTGAGTTGAGGACTCAGCTGCTCAGCCAGTTGGCCTTCACGGACAGCCCGTTACGAACCGACTGGGCCCGTGTATGTGCCCTGTACCAGCCCTCCCTCTCGTGCAGACAGGGTCTGTCCCATAGCCGCACACAGGCACCTGACTGGCAGGCACAAGGCTGCCTCCACACAGGCTAGCCCAGAGCTGACGCCGGGCTGCAGCCTCCCGGAGGCTGGTAACCGAAGGTCAGGTGTACACAGTGGATGTATGATCCTATGATCAGATAGTTGGACATGGGTCCCATGAGGGACCCTGAAGCTCTTCTGTGACTGCTTCTAGACCGAAAGCCCTGCGGAGTGGGGCTGGTTACACCTCTTCCCTAGTCCCCAACGGCTTTCCTGTTCTCAACTGACAGCTGGTTGAACTCACTCTCACAGCGATTTTCCAGCACTTGCTGCTGTTCTGAGTTGCCATGAAATGGCATTTGCCCTCGGGGAAAGGGACGCAGCCGACGCACACCCATCCTGGTAAGCACCCTAGACCTGCTACTACTTAACATGGTTCCTGCGCCTGAACAGAGAGGGGACTCAGATGCCACCTTGCTTGCTAGGGACCTTGTGAGAGACACATGCTTTTGGCCTGCAGTCCTGAAGTCAGGGGTGTCCCTGCTGAACTGGGGGCGTTGAACAAGCTGGCGCTCCTGGATAATCCCCATGTACCTGAGGTCATCCCTTGAGCCCAAGACTACCCCTCCGGACCAGCCAGGAAGTCCCTTCTCAGAGTGCCTGGCTGAGGCTCAAGTGCAGCCAGGGCTTGGAATCGCTTTGTCCTGGGCTCTGGCTGGAGGCTCAGCAGCCTCTGCAGCCTGAGGTCAGCCACAGCCACCTTGTATGACTCACACCAATGTGACTCATGCAGTTTTTTTCTTCTAGCACAAGAACTCACAAAATTCTGAGCTCACCTAGCCAGCACTGCCAGCCTGGCTTCAGTCAGCCGCAGGCGTAAGAGCAGACACACACAGCCAGGCTGGTAGACACAGGAAACAGACTGGGGCTGCACACTACTGCACTGACTGCTCCGCACCAGGAGCCAGGCCTGAATCCCTGCAGAATTCCCAAGCATCCCATGCTGGGGACTCAAGGAGCACAGTCAGTCCTCCTGCTGCCAGGCCGTGGACACATGCCCTCTCACTGCCCTCACCCTGCTGTGTAAACCCGAGGACCTCCTGCAGATCCCCTTACTGGCTGGGGGGACATTCCACCACCTGGCTCCAGGGTGTGCCAGGCTCACCTTGATGACCCGCAGGGGCTTGCTAGGGTTGTTCTTGTCCAGGTAGTTGATGTAGCCCGACAGGGAGACGCTCAGGAGGTGGTCCTTCTGCCACAAGCAGCCCAACTGCTGGTCCAGAACTGTGGAGCCCATGGGAAACGTGCTGACAACCGAGTTGGCGCTGACATCCCAGATCTTTGAGGATTTGTCTCCAGAAGCAGAAAGCAAGTGAGTACTATCAGGACTCCAACTGATCTGTGCAAACCAGGAGAGGCCTGTGTCAGAGGACTGCAGAGGGATGCGACCAGAAAGCAGCCTGGCACGGCCTGTGTCTTCCAGCAGAACAAAGTGAAGCCTGAGCAGGCCACAGGACATACACAGTCCCCAGGCTCCTGCCAGCCCATGGCAACCCTAAAGCTCTGACCACTCTCGGCTCTGAGCCCCTCATTTCAAGTATTTCTGACTGTAATATTGATGGCTACAAACACACACAGGGACAAACGACAGCTAGCTGGGGCTGGGGAGATGGCTCTGTGGCACAAGTGCCTGCCTGGCAAGTGCAAGGTCATGAGTTTGAACCTTGGTCCTGAAAAAACAAAAAACAAAAAACAACCAAACCCACCAACCAACCAAACACAAAACCAAAAAATTGCAACTAGCACATCATGACATACGGAGTCCATACTCACAGCGTAAATCCCTCCGTCATGGGCCTTGCTGCCTCCCAGTGCACATATTTTCTCTCCCGTCTTCCCATCATAGACGAATATCTTCCAAGAAACAAAAGCATACGTGCATCCTGTGCCTGAGTGTATGGATGCCCCCACTCGCCTTTTTCCAGAGACTACCACTATCAAGACTGAACTTCCCATTACCTTTAAAAGGGAAGCCTGTCTGGGCTGGGGAGATAGCTCAGTAGAATAAGCACTTGTCTGGCAAGTGCAAAGGCCTGAATTCAATCCCCGCTTATGAAAAAAAAAAAAAGGGGGGGGGGAGCCTGTGTCCACTGGGCTTCAGTGACATGCCCAAAAGGTGGCGAGACAGCTCCCAAAGCCTGCCCACCTGCTGCCTACCACCCCTTCAGCCCTGGCTCTCACCTGGCCATCAGCACTGGCCGTGGCAAACCTGTTCCCATCAGGGGAGAATCGCACACAGTTGACAAAGCGGCCATGGTCCTGTGGGAAAGAGGATGGTCGTCTACTTGAGCTGTGAGGCCAGCCTCCACCACTGGCTACAGCAACGGGCAGCTCAGGAGGTTGAAGCAAGTGTCTCACAGTCCCCTGGGGTCATTTTCGGTCTCCTTGCCCCTGCCATCTACCTGCTTGTCCCTGGGTCCAGAGATCTTCAGCCTTGAGATGGACATTACTATGGCCAGAGCTGTGAACATCGCTATGGGCCCTTCCTAGAGACCTGAGACCCAGCGGAGGAGGGAAGGAGGGGGCCGGGGGTCACAGAACAAGTGAAAGACTTTTCCCCAGCAGGTATGGCCCACCAAACGGCATTGGTCAGAACTCACTTCCAAATCGCATCTCTGACTCTCTAGTTGTTCTAACTGCAGAAGCCTCTGCTAGTGTTACAACCTGTCACTTTACCTCTGAGGGGCCATGGGAAGCCAACTCTTTACAGGAAAGCGGCAGGCACATGGAGGCTGCGTAACCCGAGCACGCCAGCTCTAAGAATCCAGCTCTAGTTTCCTGCCCAGAGCTTGCTTCCTTGGCAGCACTGCTCCAGGGCCTTGGCAGGTGTTGGAAAGGCCTGAGCTTCCCTGGCCAGGAGCCGTCCCAGGTCAGGTCCCTAAAGCTGCTGGTGGACTGCCACCCATTCTAGGCTATATAGGATCTCCTTTCCTGTCCATCAAGGATGAGGCTCACCCCACTGCTCCCCAGTACCACACAAGCCAGCAGCGTGCAAAGCAGGGGGAGGGGACCCGAGACAAAGCTTTGCGGGTCGCCCAAAGCAGGGGCGGCACGCACATTGCCTAGCTGGGGAGCGAAGCACGGGTAAGATGGCTCTGCACCAGGCCAAGCATCCAGCACCCTTGCCGATCCGGGCCCAACTCTCGCCTAGACTGAGACTGCTGTGCCTTTCATGCCCAGGACCTGCTTCCTTGCTGGAGAACAGGGTGAAGGAGACGCACTGACATCAGCTCACCCTGGGTCTGCCACTAGGTCAGGGGTCACACGGTGCTTGAGAACTGGGAAGCCAAAAGCACTCATGCCAATGGGGTGGAGCACGGAACAATAGGCTGCCAACTCTGCTATGCATGAAACATGTCAGGGGCCAGAGAATACTGAGCAGTGCTGGCTCCCCAAGGACAGGCACTGACACTCCTACTCCAACTGCAGGTCCAGATGCAGGATGCCCCTGGGAAGAAACCTGACGCCCAAGATCATGACCCTAATCAGGTGTCTATGGCCACTTTGTAGGTCTCTCCCATGGGGGTGACAGAGGCAAGGTCTGTGTCCAGGAACAACAGCCGCAGGAGGGTGGCCAAGGCAAGCTGGGGCCAAGCAGGTGTGCTTAAGTACCCAGGGCTGCTCCAAAGCCTGTTCCTGTCACCGTTTCGAGCAGCTCAGCCAAGTACCAGAAGTCCACGTGAGCAGGAAACTCCTGTCTGCTCCTGAAATAGCCCCTGTACAGGCAGTGAGCACCAGCAGCCCACTAACCTATGAAACAAGGGCTAAAAATAGTGCTTGCCTTCCGGCCACCTGAGCTGTCCCAGCTAGCCACAGGGTCTCAGTGCCATGCTCAAGTCCCAGCTCAGCCTGTCCTACATGGACCCGAGTGTGGGGGAGCCCCACTGCTGTCCGATGGTTTCACCGGAGCCAACAGGCAGGGTCCCAACAGCCCTCTGGCTCCACGCCTCTCTCACCAGCAGTGCTGCCCTCAGCAAGCAGAGGCTTGCAACAGTGAGGTATTAAGGAGCCCCCAAGGCCACATCACTAACCGGAGGAGCAGCTGGTCTCTAGGTGTCCACGACCCCCACCTCAGGGGCTGGCTGCTCTGACCCACAGTCCCTCCACTGTGCCCAGCACATGCCCCACAGCCATGGTGCTCCTCAAATAGTCACCCTGCAGTGGAAACACTGGCTCTGTCTCCCACTGCAGCTTCTCTGCTGCCGACTTGCTTGAGGGCGGCACTGTGCCCTTCACCACCTCTGCAGGACCAAGAAGCTCAAAGCAGCCTTGTCCACCCAGCTGCGTCACCCACCCTGGACAGCACCCCTTCCTCTGTAGCACAAGGGCCACAGCCTTGCTGTCTGCCTTGGACTTTGGGGTTGACCAAAGGAGGCAGGTGTGCACTAGCCTCGCTGAAGCCTCCTGGGAGGCACATGTGGTCCCCCGCACGGCTGGCCACTTGGGACACGGCACCCAGTAAATACAGACGTGCAGTGAACTCCAGGTCCAGGCTGCGCGGCCACACTGTGGGCTTCCTGCCTTCGTGGTTCCCAGCCATTGCTCTGCAGAACACGGGCTGCCCCACCCGCGGAGTGCGGAAATGTGGGGGGCACTGACACCCTCAAGCAGCCACCCCCACCCCAAGGATATGGGAGGCTGGAGGCTCAGGAACCGATGAGACCTGGGGGGACCTTGTCGCACCTCTAAGGTATCTGTCACAGGGCTTGGCGAGGGGGCAGGACCAGGCCACAACCAGCCCCTCCCTCGGGACTTAAAACTCGTGCTTGAGCAGCAGGGCTGGCGACGGAGCAAGCAGCCTCAGCTCACTTGCCCCCGGGCCCAGATTCTGCAGCGATTCCAAGGGTCACTGCCTGCAGGGGTCCACGTCATCTAAAACATGGGCGCACGGGGACACGGTGGTCCCCGGCCACCCCACGTACAAGGCTTCTCCTTCCCCACCTTCAGTGCTATGGCGTGAAGCCTACAGGGTACAAGCCAGGACTCCAGAGCTGCAGTCGACACGCGCTCTCCACAATGGGCCACTGAACAGAAAGGCAAGCCCCATGGCCCTTGAGCTCGGCCAGCAGACAAAGAGGAGGCTCCCTGCAACCTCAAGATCACCTGACCTCCTTTCACACAGTCTTGTTTTAGCAAGCACTGGACTCAATCTCCCAACAGGCTGTTCTTTTCCAGGGCAGCAGCTTGCACCTGACCAGGTCCTTCCCACAGGGCGACTACCTACCTCCGTGCCTAAGAGTGGGGTGAGCCCCAGGTGCTGGGGCTATATGGGTGGGCAGGGGTATGTGGGAACAGACGGATGCACATAGGACAGCTGCCTGTGAACCGCTCATCCCTGGGTAAGGTTCCCGCAGGGCTGAGCAGGGGACAAGGGTGAGCGCAGCTCCCAAGAACCATTGGGTAGCAGTGAAAGATCTGGGGACAAAAGGCAGCCGCTGCCTGGATTTCACAGTGAAAGAAACTTAATTTCCTGTCCAAAAACCCCATGCACATGCACTTTAATTTCTGCAGCAACATTCACGTCCCCAGCTTTGACATCAAGAGGACCCACACACGGGAAGAAGCCTCTCAAGGCCTGCAGGCCGTCAGTATGTATCCTTACCTGCCCACGCCCTCTGCCCAGCTGTCACTGCATATGCCCTTTCCCACTCATTGACCCTAGGGTGGTAGGAAGGTGGAAGGATGAGACCACAGAGGGCAGGACGCAGCCCAGGCCTTGAGCCCACCAGCAGCCAGATTCTGAAGGCCAACAACACCTAGCAGCAGGAACTCCAGGGCTTACCAGGTGAGCCTGCAAAAGCCTCTCTGGGCAACATGTGCACTCTGGCATTCACTGGTGTCCTGAGCCCATGCCACGGATGGGGGCTGGGAGGAAGCATCACCATCACCCTGCTTTGTGGGGACCTAGAGGCACATCTACTGAGCATGACAGTGGCAGAGCCAGCCAGTCCAGTGTCAAGTGGCAGCCAGAGTCTGCAGCCCTACGCCCACAACCCTTTCCACCTCTCCAGATCCTCAGGATTCATGGGTGTGGGTGGCAGTGCCCACGCTGAGGGCAGGGCCAGCTGGGCAAAGCTGTGTCCCTGATACTGGGTTGGTGTTGCAGGGCAAGACTGTATGGAGGGCAGAAGGAAGAAAGGCGCTCCCCCTGAGCGAGCATGCAGGCGGAGGCCAAGGGAGGCGAGCAGAGCCTGAGGGGGCCTGGGAACAGCATCCAACTGTCCCACACGCTTGCCCCCCTACCTCCCTTGGGGTCACATCGGGTTCAGCCAGGGTCTGCTGGCTCAGCGCCTCTCCTCCTGTAACCCTGACATTAGGCTGCAGCCTTCAAGCAAGCTCCCGAAATAGCCAGGTCTCCACTCCCTACCAGGTAGGCAGCACTGCAGGAGGCAGCTGAAACTACGGGGTGTCAGCAGAGGCCCCAGAGACAACGGCAGCTGTCTTCTTTCACGATCAGGGAACCCCTGGGAAGCTCACCCATACCCTAAGCCAAATGCCTCCTCAGGAAGTTGTGCCACCGCTGGGCACACCTGCACCCTTTCTGGTAGTATCCCATCTACTCGACTGGCTGCACTGTCACTATTAGTGAGCAGTCCTCCTCGGGACACTGCCTCAGAGTCCTGAAGCTGACACTGGAACTACTAGGGCTCCTGAAGGCCTCAGCCAGTCTGATCCCTACACTCAACCACCTCCAAGGACAGGCAGCCCACAAAACCCTCTTCCTGGGTACATGCAGCACCTGCAGCTGTTCCTCCTCACCATGGGCACAGATGCCAGGGCTGCCTCCACATCACATGCCCTAGTGAAGCAGGACAGCCAGAGGACACATAGCCCTGCTGGGCAGTGCCCCTACACAGCAGCCGGGTGACCAGGAGCACATCCTGGGGCCAGAAAAGGGACATAGGGGCTGCCCCCAAGCAGGCTGTTCACAGCTCAAACTCCTTCCCCAAGTCTCAACACCATAGTGCTACTTCTGTCCCCATTATACCAAGAGAAAGATGAACTTGAGGGGGGCAGAGACCCCGTGAACAGATGCCTCCACCGAAGCCTGCACACTGCCCTGGGGGTTGTGGGGCACCATCCCTCTGCAGAAGCAACGGGTCTGACTCCTGTTGGTGTGTGTGCTCTTACCCCTCAGTGGAGGGAAAGCCACTTTCCCTGCCCTCTGCTAGCTCATCAGGCTGGAGTTGAGGCAGACACCAGGCACACTGTCAGCACCTAGGACTGCCTCGGTTATGCGGCATGGACAGCACTGAACTCATCGCCCTGCTGGAACCCTGCGCCCAGCCTGGGGCTGGGAGCTGTCAAGTACCCAGCGGGCACAGGTATGCTCTCCATGCTATCCGTCACTGTCTGCCTTCACATTATAGTGCCCTGACCCTCTTGCATCTGAATCTGGTGTCTCGCAAACCTCAAAGTCCACCCAAACTGTCCCCAAGAACAGTCCGCTTACACCAATGGTAAACTTGAACTTGAAGGGAGGCCCCTCGAAGAAAGCAGCGCAGTTATCATCACTTCCCGTCACCAGCCGGTATGGCCTGGTCTGCTTGATGTCTACGCTGTTGATGACTTTGTTGTGTCCTGTGATCTCGCCCACAGAAGAGCCACTGTCCCACAGGAAGACGGCTCCAAACCTTTACCCAAAGAGAAAAGTCAAAGAGAAAGTCAATACAGGATAGAAGGTAGGAGAGAAACGGGGTGGCTGAGGGTTTGTGCGCAAGGGACACCGCTACAGCCAGCCATGCTGCTCCAGTAATGGCACACTTAGAGCAAGAAGATTCCAGTCTGTAAGCCGTGTTTCAATGAAGGACCTAGGATGACCAGGAGCTGCCACTCCTTTGGAAAGGGCGAGTGTTGGGCTGCACAGCAGCCCCGCCCAGGGGACGGTGCCTCACAAGCAGCTGCGGGGACTTCGTGGTCCTAATGCTTTCCTAGGCATTTGGGGGAGGGGCCAGGAAAGGGATCAAGCAGGCCCAGCCTAGAAAGAAGGGCTTTGCTTCAGCCTCATGTAAATAACGACCAAAGATACAGGCAACAGGGATGGCTTCTGCAAGTGGGAATGGAGCCAGGAGGTCGGTGGAGGGACATGAAAGGGACTCTTACGATGTGCACACAGGCCAAAGCCCTATGATAGATGGTGTGGTCGTTATGTACTACCGAAAAGTGGTGGTAAAAAAATGAAATAGTAATATAACAAAAATGGACAATACGCTTTTTTGTTTTTCTTTGCCACTGAACAGAAATGGAATTGGGGGAGCAGCAGGGATAAACTACACACACAGAAAAGCAAACAGTCCCTGGAATGCACAGGATGGAGGGAAATTGGCTCGTGGCTGTCAAAGGCCGGGGGGCTGCAATGGCAGTGTCTTCTGGGGAGCAGCCCAGGGCCTGACAAGGGCACACAGCATGCAGCCACCCCTCAGGATGTCCCGGCTGGAGAACTCAGCACCAGCCCCTCACAGCCCTGCAGTGGTGGCTGGCCGGGGCTCCTCATTAGAGTTGCACCCTTCTGAGGCCTGGGACGGGGGTGGGGAGGCGGGACAGGGAGTCCTAAGAGGCCAAGGACCAGGAAAATCAGAGGAGGGAGAAGGTGCCTCAGGCCTGGATCACAGCCTTGGGCTGCCGTTCCGTGTGTGTGTGTGTGTGTGTGTGTGTGTGTGTGGCTGAGCCTGGATCACAGCCTTGGGCTG
>PVJA010055893.1:0-11002 GCA_004027025.1 Myocastor coypus
AGCTTATCATCACTGGCTTTCTGAGTATCAAATATCTTTGACTTAGCTTGGAAATAATATTTTCTGACCATCATTGATATTCTGATAACTTTCCATACAATGTGATATAAGAAGTTACACAATTTTGACACAGATATTTGGAGATTCAAGGAAATACAAAATTGTAGCCTTTCAAGAACTGTGAAGTAAAACTCTAGGGAAGATTCCTTATGGGAAGCAGCAAGACCCCACCCTTTGCAGGAAAAATTTTTCAAAAATGAAAGAAACTGTTTTGAGAAGAGAATCTCAGAGCATTGGGTTAATGAATGAGATCCCTCAGATTGCTTTCACAGTAATTAGCCTTTCAGGCTCTTGAAAGCCTTTACAGTCATGATCCAAGGGAGCCTAGCTACTGCACCAACAGGCATTTGGTGCTGATTTTATAAGTATTCAGAATGCAACAGTTGTGGGGTCAAGGAGACCTCCAGCCAGATATCACAAGAAGGCCTGGAGAAGCCAGCCAGTGTGCTCCCATAAGGGCACTGTGTGAAGCTGTGAGGATGAATCCCAAAGCAGAGGAAGTTAGAGAAGCCAGAAATGTGGAACATCTGCTGAGAAAATCTGAAGGCAGTGAGCAAAGTCATTGTAAGAGAGAAGCCCTGTGTACTACGACCTCTGGTGCCATAGTATTGAGGCTTCCCAAGTTCTTTGGAGTTTAGAATTTTGCTCCAGGTTTTAGATATGGAGCTATAGAATTTAATGTTTGACCTTCTGGGTTTCAGTCTTGGTTTGGTCCCATTGGTTTCTATCTTCTTCCTTCCTTTTAGAGTTATAGTGTTTTCTCTGTACCATCGTATGTGCAGTGTTCAACTTTGTTTTGATTTTTACAGACATTTACATTTAAGAGTTGGCCTTGCATCTCAGAGGAGACTTTTGATTGAATGTTTCAGCAATACTGAAACTTTTATGGCTTTGATATCTTAGAAATGGACTAAATACATTTTATACCACCATATGATCAGGTACAGAATGCTATAGTTTGTGTAAAGACTATCCCACACACACCTTACACACTCATAGGTGGAACTATGGAAGGTGATTGTATCATGAGGGCATGATCTGAAAGGGTACATCTCTGTCTCTAGCTCTTCCCTTCTCATTTTGCTTCCTACCCACAGACATTCCTCCATCCACTCTATTCTAGCATGTGACTCTTTGGACTTAAGCAACCATGAACTGTAACCATGATCCCAAACAACTCTGTTTTCCTTTAAATTATGGGTATTCAGTATTTCTTCTAGCAAATAGAAAATTATTAACACGGTGCTACATAGACAAGGAGGTAAATAAAGATGTTCTAAGATGATGACATTTGAATACAATCTGCAGGAAATGGGGAATGAGCAATACTAGTCTGTCTCAATTAATAGCAAGGGTTTGAGGCAGAAGAAGCTTGGCAGCTTTAGTGGAATATAAACAGTCATCTTGGGGGGCACTTAAATAAGGAGAAAGCCAGTGGTGGTGAGATCAGAGAGGGAAATTGGGCAGTTCATGGGGACTATAGTTAGGACCTGGCTGTTTATCCTGAGGATGACTGGAAGCTGTAGGAGACAGCACCATGCACCAACTGAAAAGTATCTCCCTATGGGCTGTATGGAGAATAGACAGCCCAAAGTGATGGTTAGGGCAAAAGGAATAGAAATCTAGAGAAATGTAATTTATTACTTAATTAATTTATGTGTTACAGTGTCTCACTACACAGTTCAGACTCATAGTGATCCTACTGTCTCAGTCTGCCCTATGCTGGGCTTACATGTTTGCACCTCCGCACCCAGTTTCAGGGCCTGCACAGCACTCCTGGGGTTCCAGGGAAGGCATGGCATGCGGTACTAGGGATTGAACTTGGGTCCTTGTGCTTGCCAAGCAGGCACTTAGACTACTGAGCTATCTTCCATGCCTTGCGGGTGTATTCCTAAGGAAGTAGAAATAGAACTTTTTTTTCATAGATTGGATGTGGGCTATGGGACATGAACCTAGTGTCTGATTGGGTTGTCCAGGATGAAGACACACATTTTTGCAATGTGAATGAATAGAAGGTATTTCATCTCTGGCCATATATGAGCACACCTAAGCAGTAAAGCATGTATTTCAAAGAGTCAGAAAAGTTTTTCAGGGGACTATAGGGTAAGGCATTTTTAAAAACTTGGTCTTTCACAGAACACAGCCACATTAAACTAATTGAATTATAGTTATTATGTACATCTGTTTCACTTAAATAATTTATTAGAACATTATATAAGATGGTTCTTCAAGTCTCCAGGCAAGTGTCTTTTGTTTGCTTTAAACAGGCGCTCTGGCCATGTTGCTAAACAGCTTATAAGGAAGCATTGGATGAGCAGGAACACGTGGTGCTAATTAGTTGCAGCCCCCTGCACACTACTGGGAAGAAGTTGTCCCAGGGATAGCAAAAAAGACAGTTCTAGTATCAGTGCATCAGCATCGTCCCATATAAAAAATGGCCTTTTGGGAATATATATATTTTCAATGTAATGAAGCAGCCTTTTCAAAGATGAGCGATGATTGAACTAAATCATTTAAAGTGCAAGCTTTAGAGCTTCGTGGACATTAGCATTGCAAAACATTCCGTTTCATCACAGCATTCTCACAGCTGTACTGGTTATTAAGATCTTTCAGGGGAGTGTGCCCTTTGGGCTTACTTTTTTTTTTTTCATTGTCATAATTTTGTCTTAGAAAGTTCTTAGAAAGTTACCTCACAGCATTTATGGGACACTGGTTAAATTATCTGCACACTGCAGGTGGCAATAAGATAGCTGAGTTACTTAACCAGAGCCCGTACATGGTGATGCTTAAATGGGTCTGTGACTATTGATGAGGTCGGGTCAAGATTATTCTCTGAGGGCATAGCCAAGCTTCCATTTTCTCTTCCTTCCTCCCTCCCCCATCCAGGTTATTTCCTCCATTATTCTTACCTTGCCTCCCTATCCTGCTTATCTTTCCCTCTCCTCTCTTCTCCCTCTTCCTCTCCACCTCTTCCCTCCTTCCTTCCTCCTCCATCATTCCTATCTACCTCCCCACCTCTTTCCTACTTCCCATTTATAAATCACTTGAACCATGACAGATGCTACACAGATCAGTGGATATGGTCGCAGTAAGTTGCACATTACACGAATCAAAGCATCTGGAAGAATAGTAATAACTTTGCAGAACTGAACTCTTTCTAAGACTTTTTTTTTTTCACAATTCTTTATGCCGTTCAGTGATCCTGGCAAGTAGATATTTAGTCTTAGCATAGCTTAAATTTTTGTTAATTTGGGATTTTGGAGAATGAGGAGACAAGGATCTTACCCAGGATCACACAGAGTGCAAGTGGAAATGCTGATAATAGAACGTAGGCCGCAGGGCTCCAGGATTTGCGCTCTAATGCTGCAAAATCTCAGCTTCTGCTTGCCTCCTGGTCAGTGGGGATAAAACGGCACAATTGTGAATCTGATAGAGCCTGGCAAGGTCTCATGTACAAAATTCTTTCTTACTAGGTTGTCCAAACTTTTGTAGTGCTCTACTTCCAGCCTTACCAACAGAGAAAAGACTGGGAAGGGTCATGTGTGTGTGACCGACCAGCACGTGATTTTACAAGGAATCAGGCTTCTTCAAACACACAGTGTCCCTGGGAAACCTCTCACTCTGAGATCTTTTGGTAGGTGTAAAGGTTCCACCACAGCTGACATCACTTTCATAAGTATTTAGTGATAGCGTCATCCATTTTGGCTTACACCAGAGTTGGCACGTTTCTATTTCTTTTCCAGAGGCTTCAGCTGAAACTGAAGCTATTTTTAATTCAATATGTCTGGGAAATGTACCCTCTTTATTAACAGAAGAGTGATTGGGAGATGCTGTATGCCTCACACAATATATTGCTTCTGATTTCTTTTCCATTTCCATCTCTGTTCCAAAATTCATAAAGCATTTATCTTGGGTTACAGCAATTATTTTGTCACCCATACAATATAGTGCTCACTGTAATTAGGTGGATAGTCAAATAACACGGCTTTATGGACTATGTAATTAATCACGCCCAGTTGCATGCATTTCCTATCATCCAACAATACAGGGCTGATGCTAGCTCAGCCTCCTGCATGACTTCTCTCCCCAAGTGTTATGTAATTGAAAGGGGATTTACAGAAAACCTTGTGGTCAGCTGAAAATATGAAGAATAGAAATAAAAGTTATTGCTGCCGTTTTGTAACTTTAAAATCTATTTTATTATGAAAATATTTTATACTTTTCCCATATAGTCTTAGTTGCAATAAGCACCTATATAACCGTACGAAATATATTAAATTTCTTTTGTATTTGCTTCATGTATTTCTTTTTAAAGCAATATATAGGGCATTACAGATGTAGATACAGATCTCCATCCTATTTTCCTCCATTCCTCTGCAGAAATAATTGGCATCACAAATGCATGTTTCTATTATCCATATTTCTCAAGATACTGAGTCACAAATTCAGTTTCCATTTTTTTAGGATTTATTTTTTATTAGTATATGTCTGCAATACATAATGACGACATTCCTTATGAAGAGCTGGCACATGTAGTTAACACATCTTAGTTCTTTTGATCATCCCCTTTCTTTCTCCCTCCCTCCATTGCTTGATTGCCTTTGTGTTTGAATAAAATCTGTCTCCCTCCTTCCTATATCTTTTATGTTGCTCTATATTTATACCTTGGGTTTCTAACAAAAGACAAACCATGCAATATTTAAACTTCTGTGCCTGATTTATTTCACCAAATGCAATGTATGGTCTCAACATGTATGCACTCCCCTGCAAATGAGTCTAATTATTATTTTTTATAGTAGTGTGGTACTTTATTGTGTGCAAATACCACATTTTCTTTATCCATTCATCTATTAATGGACATATGGGTGTTTGTAATACTTAGCTATTATTAGCTAGCATTACCAGAGTACAATGTCTTTAACTCTTTGAGGAACAGTACTAGAAGGGGAAAAATTGGGGCAAGTGTAATTTCTAATTATAGATTTTGAAAGAATCTTCATACTGATTTCCACAGTGGCTACACCCTGTCTATATTTTTATACTTTAATTCTCTTTCTTTTATGTCTAGCACTATGCACTGTGATATTTAGTGTGTGCTTTACAATGTATATAAGTAGTCTCATATTTTAGCCTTTTGTAACATGCATTTTTTTCTATTCAACATGGAGTATTTAAGGTTTATCCAGGTTGGTAAATATATACCTAAATTTTAACTATTTGACTTCATTTTATAAATATACCAGTTTATGTATGTAGTGACTTCTTTCTGGGCATTCAAACTAGTTTGACTTTTCTTTACTATAAGCAGGTTTTGAGACAACACTTACAGACATGCAGGAGAACTTCTGTATTGCCAGGGTTGAAAATTCTGCAGTGCACCGGATAGTATACTTTGCTTTTGAGGCCAGATGCCCTCAGGTATAACTACTCATCTCGCCCGTGGCTCTTTGCCATGGTAGTAGGAAAGCAGCCATAGATGATATGTAAATAAGTAGGCATGGCTGTGTGTCAATGAAATTGTATGGATGTGAAAATTCGAACTTCACTTCATTTTGACAAGTCATTATGATTCTTTTTGTCCCATTCCCACTATTTAAAAGTATTTAAAAAACAGCCTTACCCCATAATCCATAACACTGTCATTGTACCCCATTCAGCCTATAGGCCATAATTTGCTGACCTTTGCTGTGGGATATGTACATAGGAGTGACATTACTGTACTAAAAATATTATGCGTGTTGGGAATATAAGTCAGGGGTACCGCACTTGCCTTACTTGTGCAGAGACCTAGGTTCCATAACAAGTGAAAGAAAGAAAGAAAGAAAGAAAGAAAGAAAGAAAGAAAGAAAGAAAGAAAGAAATCCAGCAAGCAAGCCTCTTCACATAGTATGTGCAGGTCCATTTAACTATGGAAGACCACATTACTCTCTCCAAAGTAAGTGCGCTTGCTTTTATACTCCTGTCCATACTTTTCAATAGCCTCATTTACATTTTCAAACATTTAACACAGTACTTATCTGATGCTTGTGAAATGATGCCTCATCTTTGTTTTAATAGTCATTTTTTGCAAGTTAGCGTCTTCATCTATCCATTCCTTCAGAACTCACAGAGAATATTGTGTATATTCATTAGCTGATTATTTTCATACTTGTATGGATTTGCCTGTTTCCTTTTCAAGTTTTTACTGGGTTATTTACTTTTATTGATTACTAATTTGTACAATCTTTTCATATAGTCCACATTCTAATCTATTGACAGATATATGCGCCATTGCCAATATTGTATGATTAGTGCATGTCTTTGACATACTGGAACAATTTATGTTAAACTTCATCAATATTTTATTAATGATCATGCTCTTTGAAAAAGAAATTTCCAGATTCAATCACTTTAAAATCATTGATATCTGTTTAAAAATCACCACCACTGCTACAGTACACACTCCAGACTCTACTAGGATCTGACGCAGAGGAGCCTGTCTCCTCCTAACTTTTTTCTTGGCTTCTTCTCTCTAGCCCTGTGTGCCCTATTAAATCTTGTCCCAGGTTCCTACTTAGATACAAATGGCTAGTATTGGCTTTCAGATTTTTCCAGATGAAGTGATCAATTCCTCAACCTAAAGGAACAATTGATATAAATTTCAGGTGTCAATTGGTAAATAAAAGAATTTTTGACTCCCTCAAATCCAGCCCATTACACTTACTTATAGTAGGCTTGCTTCAGCATTGCAGGATAAGTCAGATTATTACTTTCCACTATATATTATTAATTCAACATGTGGTTCTTATAGCGTATTAATGAAATTTGAGATAATAATATGGGACTGTTCCAAAAATGGGTTACATGTTTCATGAGCTCTCCTCCAGTGACATGAGATTGCAAATACATTTTCTCTACATGGGTCTTGTACCACGTTCAGTGACATAATTAAGATAATCTCTTATCCTATAATTCTTATAGCAACATTTGAGAGATATTTTCCCCAAATGCTTTAAATTATGGTATTTCGAAAGAGAACTGCAGTGTTTGTAAGGGGAAGATGGATCTTACATCTTGTGTGGGAAGAGGTTTGTAACCGGTGATACAGAAACTGAATGCAATTAGCTTGCAGCCAGTGGAAGGCAATTTCCTTGCCCAGTTCATGCCAAACCAGGGGGTGAGGAGTTCTGATGCCTATGCATACAATGAATAGAATCCAACTGCAAACCTAGTGACTCAGAATGGATATGACCTGGGGACAATCCATGACATTGCCAGGGCAATAAATGACCCACCTGTGTCTCACTCAGCTGTCTTTCATCTTTTACATCAGTAATTATTACTTTTCTGTGCCTGTGTTTATTGAGCATGTCTGAGATCGCTGGAGATCAAAGGAGAGAATTCTAGAAAGAAGAAACATTGGGCAAACTCTACCATCAGCACTGCTAAAGTCTACAAGACAGAGGCTGGAGAAGGACAGTGCCAAGATAGCTCTTTGAAAGCTTTGACAAGGAAAACATGCATAGAAAACTCGAGAGGGAATTTTTTCCTATATGTAAGAAAACAATGACAGCTCAAGCAAGCGAGTTGGAGAGAAGAATCAAAGTCTGAAAAAATGCATAGCATATATGCAGATTTGTCTCCTTTTCCTGCCTTGATAATCTGCATTTGTGCAGACAACCTCAAGGAATGAGTGTTTCCAGGCCTCCAGCCTGAATCCTATGAGAAAAAGAAGAGCACAGTCCACACAGTAGCCTGCATTGGTTGGTCTGAACATGACCCAGATACTCATCCTAAAGTCTCTACATGAAGACCAGGGAGAACAGAGTCTCTTCTTCTCAATGGGTGGTACAGTTGGGGGAAAAAAAACAATAGAAGCTTTATCCCTCTATAGATTTAGTGCCTTTGTCAGTTTAGGGAAGTAACGGTGACTGGGACAATCATGAGAGTGGGAATGATTTCTAAAGAAGGTGGGTCAAGACCTTACTGACAAAAGAAAATTCCGTGTTTCCAGTGTTGAGAGATACAATAAGGAATACCTATACCTCCAACGATATTAGTGATCTGGGGATCTGCAATGTGAGTGGTACTATTGTATATAATTGTGAAATGAGAAGTTGGTACCTCCTCCACCAGTGCTTCCTACCCATGCGTACCTTTCATTCCTGTGCTCAGGATGGATTCCCAGGGTCCCAAACATGATAGCCAAAGGCTTTAGCACTGCTTCACACCTCCGGCTCCACTTTTTTCGCTTTCTGTCTATCTAATTTGCCATTATTAAAAAATTAAGAGAAGAAATCAAAATAAATACCTGACCTGTATGAGCTCATCTGAAGACACATAAATGCAATTACCATCTTTTGGGATGCATGCTATGATAAGGGTTCTGCTTTCAGGCTTTATATCTCCAAGTTTCCTTGCCCACTCTGCCAAATCACTCTTCTTACTGCCACATACATACCAACAGTTCTTCCTCTACTGACTGCCAAATGAGGCCAAATTGTCTTTGTAGAAAAAGAATTTGAAAAGTCAAATGGTCTTTTAAAAGGAAAAAAAAAACCCTTAGTCTTACAATCAGTATAAGCAATAAAGTACATAAGGAAATATTAAAATATTTATAAATATTTTCAGTCTTCTGATCATGGTTTTAAGTACTGTACTCAAAAGTATGATGTTTGGGGTTGGGGGTATGGCTCAGGGGTAGAAGCACAGCACAAGGCCCTGCATTGCTTCCCAGAACTGCACCCCAAAGTAAGTATGATGTTTAATTTTCAGCATTTTAAAGTAGGCACTGTTTTATCTTTTCATGTTACCCTCCTTTTATTTTGTCCCTGTTTTCAGAAGTCACCACAGAAGAAGTTCCATTTAAGACGTTTGTCTAAGGAAGCAAAGTTTATACACAACAATCCATCAGTCCATCTAGGTCTATCTCTAATCGCTCAGCTCTTATCCAACTAAATTAAAATGCTGCAATGCCTATCATGTGCTTTTGGAGTTATAAAACCAATTTTGAATTGGAAAGATGGATGAATAGTATATCGTAGAGGATTTTTAAGGCAATCAAAATATTCTATATCACACTTTAATGGCAGTTATTTGTCATTTGACATTTGTCCATACTTAAAAACTGTACAATGCCAAAAGTGAACCCTAGCAGAAACTGGATTTGGGGTGACAATAAAGTATCAGTGTAGGTTCATCTCCTATAGCAAATGTATTACTCTGGTGGGGATTTTGCTCATGGGAGAAGCTGTAGATTTGTGCTGTATACATAAAGTTGCTCTTTAGAAGGATTGGGGAAAAAGACTGCATTAAAAATAATAACAGGGCATGCATGATTTCACTACATGCATTTGTGTGAAGATGAAATGAATTCATTCCTGCATTCTTACATTCTACATGCCTTATGATCAGGTGCAAATCATGGTTACAACCTATCCCCCGGTACTTTAGTGTGACAACTGCAGCAGATTCCCTGTGTCTCCCCACTGCCAGCCTACCTAGCTCTGTCAGAAACTGAATTTTTGAAGTTACAATTCAGTGATAATTACAGAGCAGCAAGTCAATTTTCAGACGTTATTTATAATAGCAAATTATCAGCCAAACAACCACTGACCACTGCAGTTGATGAATTAGTTTGCTTGGGCTGAATTAGGCTTCCCATGGGTCTTGATTACAAAGAGAACTGGGAAATTGAATGTGGACTTACAACACAAGACATTTCTCATTTTTTAAGTCCTTTGCTTTTCCTATCTTGTTCTTTTATTTCTTTTTTTTTTCATAACCTGGGACCTCTCCTGTTCTTAACAGTGTTTAAACCCATAATTTTGGCTTTGATTTCATAATAATTATTTTAGGAAATTATTTCTATGTTCTTAAAATTGTTGATTGTCTTTTTGTTTTTGTGTTCTTGAAACATGGCCATAAGGCATGCTTTTTTATTGCTTTTGCCTGCATGGAATGCATAATAGACACTTGAGTTAGAGAATTAAGAACACTTCTCAGTTCTGTGGAAGTCAGCTAAAGCATATCAAATGCATGAATACAGCATTTGGTCCCAAAGAGTGTAATATCTTCCCTGACTCTTAACCTCTGTACCGTAGCTCCAGCTAGTGTTTTTCCGTTGGCAAGTTACTAATCCTTAGATGACGTAATACCAACAAAAGCATCAGCAAGACAGAGAAAGAGAGGGAAAGGGAGAGAGAGAGAGAGACAAACAGACAAAGACAGGGAGACGGAGAGACAGAGAGACAGTGTGAGAGAGACATAGAGATAGAGAGACTGAGACAGAGAGACAGAGACAGAGACAGAGACAGAGACACGAGAAGATAGGGCTGAGAAGATAGATTGTCTAACAAAGTTCTACAGTACTTTGTAAAACTGTTGTTAGTGTCAGCCTTCGGGACGAGTCACGGCCATTGCTTGGCCATTTTGCTTTCTGTGAAAGCCTGAGACAATGTTTTTCTCTGGGTGACTGTCCTTAGACGCACTGCGGTTCATTCATCCCTTTCCTCTGAGGTCCCATAATCTCCTTGACCAGGAAATTTGGGACACCTCTGAGTTATAGTATATTACAGCACAGGTTCTCTTATATCCTGGGTCTTTATTGACCTTGAAGGGCTAGGCCCAAAATATTGGCTATCCTTATATCCCTTCTTTTTCTCCAATTGTCTGTCTGTTAACTTACATTCTCAACCCTCAAGCAGAAAAGCTTTGTGATACTATTACTCTATAACATAGGTACTGTGCTTATCATCACTGGCTTTCTGAGTATCAAATATCTTTGACTTAGCTTGGAAATGATATTTTCTGACCATCATTGATATTCTGATAACTTTCCATACAATGTGATATAAGCAGTTACACAGTTTTGACACAGATATTTGGAAATTCAAGGAGATACAAAATTGTAGCCTGTCAAGAATATGGTTTTTGGCCCAGTCTCTTATTTTCAAGTACTACT
>PVJA010055894.1:0-11001 GCA_004027025.1 Myocastor coypus
GGTATGTCACATAAAGGAATATAGATTTACACTTTCAGGCAATGGAAGAAGCATAAAAAAAGGTTTATTTTCACTTTTTTTTTTTTTTTAGACAGTCTTGTTATGAAATCCAAACTAACCTCAAACTCACCATCCTCCTGCCTCAGCCTCCCAAGTTCTCACCATATAGGCCAGGCTGGCCTGAAACTCATTATCTTCCATCTAGATGAAAAATTTTAAGTAAGAATGATAAAAGGCTTGTTTTTTTTTTTTTTTTTTTTTTTAAGGCTTGTCTTCTTAATCTCCTTTTTTTTTCTTTTTGTTTTGTTTTATTTTTTAAAAAATAATTTTTTATTTTATTTATTATTTTTATTCTTGTTTCAGAACCTATGTTTGTTTATTCACTCATTTTTATGGCCAGCTCAGCCTGCCCCGAGGGCAGGGCTGGCGCAGTATGTGGTGCCTGGGATGGAACTGCGGTCCCTGAAGCTGCCCAAGCTTTCCCAAGCAGGCGCTTTAGACCACTGAGCCATCCCGCCGGGCCCAAATTTTATTTATTTATTTTTTTCTTGTTTCAGAACCTTTTTTTTTTTTTAAATTTTTTATTTTACTATTTTTTTTCTTGTTTCAGAACCTTTATTTGTTTATTCACTCATTTTTATGGCTGGCTCAGCCCACCCCGAGGGCAGGGCTGGCGCAGCATGTGGTGCCGGGGATCGAACAGCAGTCCCTGAAGCCGCCCAAGCTTTCCCAAGCAGGCGCTTTAGACCACTGAGCCATCCCGCCGGGCCCCTTGTTTTGTTTTAGAGACAGTCTTGCTATGCAGTTCAGGGTGGCCTTAAATTCACGACATAACCTAGACTGACCTCAGTGTCACAGCAAGCCTCCTGCCTCTGCCTCCCAAGTGGCGGATCACCACTCTCTTTTATTCCTTCCTTTAAAAAAAAAACTTTATTTGATTCAGGGTCTTGCTATGCAGCTTAGACTCATAGTGATTCTCTTGTCTCAGCCTCCCCAGTGTTGGGATTGGCATGTGCCACCATGCTGGGTTTCGATGGCTGGTACAGCACACCCAGCATTCCACAGCTGGCATGGAATGTGGTACAAGGGATCAAAACCAAGTCCTCGCACTTGCCAGTCAGGCACTTAGATTGCCTAGGTATCTCCCCAACCCGCCTGCCTGCCTGCCTGCCTGCCTGCCTGCCTGCCTTCCTTCCTTCCTTCCTTCCTTCCTTCCTTCCTTCCTTCCTTCCTTCCTTCCTTCCTTCCTTCCTTCCTTCTTGTTCTTTCATTCTCAGTGCTGAGAACTAATTCCCATGCATCTATCCACTAAACTCCTCCCTGAGCCCAAAGATCTGCATCTAACTAGAAGCTCGAGGGGTGTTGTTTGGAAACAAGGCTGGCCTTGATTTCATTAAACCACTGGACTGATCTCAAACTTGCAGTCTTCATGCCTCAGCCTCCTGCATGCTGAGACTACAGGCAAGCACCACCCAGCTTATCTTTGAGGTGCTTCCTCTGGAGAGTGACTGCTCCTGAGGTGGTGACAGCAGGTACAGGAAGTGGCCTGAGTGGTGGCAGCCTAGGGAACCTGAGGGGGTGGGGCAAAGCCAGGTGGATGAGGGACGGTTGCAGAAGTGGGGTGAAGAACAGCTTCCCAACAACTTGGTAGATCTGTCGGCCTGGCTGATTAGAGGACTCAGATGTTCCTTCCACCTTTCCCATGCGACAAAGAATCCCACTCAGAACTGTTTTCTGACTCCTGAATTTCTCACAAACAGGACTGTTGCCATTGCACTGACGAAGGTGAGCTTCCATCAGAATTTCTACACCATCCAGATACTCATGGCCAATGTGCTAGGCCTGGATAACTGCAAACATTACAAGGAACGACAGACCAAGCTTCAAAGTACAATCAGGAAACTGATGGATGAGAAGTTCTTCTGTCTCCTGAATGACATTTTTCACGTCCAGGTAAACTGCCAGGGGCCAGAGGCGCAAGGGTGCCCTCCTGCTTCAGCCTGACTTCCCTTTGCCTTTGTCTTCCTTCTGTCACCTGCGGCACCCAGTGGGGGAGGGGATGTCTCCTATCTTCCTTTGGCAGTGCACGCAGTCTTGCACACAGGACTTAGCTCCTCACGCATGCTAAGCTCGTGTCCCATCACTGCATGGCATCTCCGGGTGCTGTACCAGGCTTGCTCATGCTCTTCTCTCTGCTCTATCTCTTGCTCTGTCTCTGTCACTTTCTTGCTGTCTCTGTCCCTCACTATCTCTCTCTCTTGCTATCTTTGTCTGTATCCCTGTCTCTGTCTCTGTCTCTGCCTCTATCTCTGTCTCTGTCTCTGCCACTGCTCCCCTGTTCCTGGCAGTACTGAGGACGGAACCCAGATTTTTTGCACTGGTTGACTTCCCCACCACACCTCCCTTTTCTTTTTTTTTTTTTTTTTTTTTCTTTTGAGATGGGGTCTTGCTAAGTCTCTAAGTTGCCTAAGTTGCTCAGTCTTGGGTACGACTTGTGGCCCTCTTGCTAACCCTCCTGGAGTGTTAGGATTGCAAGTATGTGCCACCACACCTGACATTTCTTTCTTTCTTTCTTTCTTTCTTTCTTTCTTTCTTTCTTTCTTTCTTTCTTTCTTTCTTTCTTTCTTTTTCTTTCTTTCTTTCTCTCTCTTTCTCTCTCTCTTTCTTTCTTTCCTTCTTTCCTCCTTTCTTTTTTTTTAGACAAGGTCTCACCAAACTCAGGCTGTTCCAAAACTCACAACCTATCTGCCTCAGCCTTCTGAGGGCTAGAATAACAAGTGTGTGCCACCATACCTAGTTGGTGTCCACATTCTTGAGACATAGTGGAGGTATCTAGAAATATCCTATTAAGAAAATCCAAATGGCCATGTGCTGATTCACATTTTTCTCACCAGCCATAGTATCCTAGCAGGCCTGAGAAGAACATTATGGATTATCTAACACTGGAGGATTTTAAAGTACCAAATGGTCAAGTGATTTGCTCCAGGTCATAAAACTAGTATTCCCTTCGGTATTTCTCTGTACTCAGTGTTCTTATAATTCTTTACACAGTTTCCCACAACCCGGGAGATTTCCAAGATGAACAACTTAAGAAAGCAAAAGCAAGTGGAAAAACTGTTCATGAAGATCTTGGAGAAAGTAAGTGCCCTGGGTTCCAATCTGTGGGTGGAGGAAGCTGGGTTGCAAAGCCACCCAGCCTGAGGGCTCAGGCATGGGGGAGCCCCTTGGACGTATGCCCTGTTCATTCCCGGCTGCTGAGACGTGATATCTGATGCCCACAATTTATGGGAGAAGAGGTTGTTTGGCGCATGGTCTAGGAGGTTCAGTCCATTGCCAGCTGGCTCCAAGGCTTCAGAAAGCTTAAGGCAGAGGGCATGGCAGAGAAGAGCTGCTTGGATCACAGCAGCCAGGAGACCAAACAGGAGAACAGGGCTGGAGAGCAGAGCACAGGCCAGGCAGCAGACACAGTAGCCTAGAGCACATCTCCACGAGCCACCCGGGTGCGACCTGGAATGTGCACTGCTAATCTGCTAGGTTCCCATCATCAGCCAGAAGGTGACAGATGAGAATTAACAGTCACATGTGTGAGCACGCACCCTAGCATCCCCCATTCTCTTCGTGCTTCCTTCCAAACCTAAGCTAATGATATGTGCAGAATTTAGATGCACTTGGAAGGAGTCCCTAAGGTGACTCCTGGGGCTCGTGCCTCTCTAGCCCTGCCTTTCTCACCTGCATCAGATCTAAGCCACCCAAGCCATTGAGGCTGCAGGTGTGGATCATGATAGGGGCCCTGGGCTAAATTCCCAGCACCAACAGCACAAATAAGCAAAATTCAAAAGTGCCTGCTATACAGGCCCTGTAAGGAGACTGGAGGTGGGAGCCCCTGTGCCTGTGCCTTGGTACCTGAGTAACTGCATAACCGGTGACTTAACTTCTCTCTGCTTATGTCTTATCATGTATGGAATGGGAAATGATACCTAGCTCCCAGAGGTGTAAGGCATAAATGACCAAAGTTTATGGAACACACTCATCATCAAGTGCAAACCCTCTGTGAATAAGTGTAGGACTCCACCTGTCCACCACACTTGGACAAGTGCAGAATTTAGTATCCCAGTCCTTGCCTCCAAAGCTGCACCTGGCTAGGGCAACTCACACCAAGTTTGATGTAGAACACCAGATTCTGGATCTTCCTACCACAGTCCCTTTCTTCCTCATTCAGATACTGATTCTTGATTTTGTTAGTGGTAAGCTCATTTGCACACCATCTAACATTGCCCTTGCCAAGCTGGCTATGGTAGTGACCAGCTGCCAACACTGTGGGAGGCTGGGGCAGGAGGATTCCGAGATCAGTGAAAGATGTAACTCAGTGCAGTGGCCGTAAGTTCAATTCAGAGAGGCAGGCAGGCAGGCGGGTGGGCAGGCGGGCGGGCAGATGGCCGGATGGACAGACAGAGGGAAGTTCTCGCCTGCTTTCTTACCATGCCTCTGACTTCAGTTGGTTCCTGGCCTCCCCATGTCCCCTGTTGCCACTGCCATGGTCGAGGCTCTTATCTCTTCCTGTGCTATTTATACAGATTTCCAATCTCCCACTGGAGTTTTGCAAGGCTCTGAAATCATTTCTCATACACAGCTCAACCTCCTGCAGTTCCTCCTCAGGAGGCAGTGAGCCCTGGGAGGTAGTGAGCCTCCTGCTCATCCTTGTCCCACTACGGATGAGCCCAGGACCTGGTGTACAGTGAATGATCAGCGTAAGTTGGTAGCACTGCATTGACAAGCCAACTTGCTTTTCCCTCCAGATGTGTACATGTCAGGCTTTGCAGCAGGAGGTGTGCATGTCTTTGCAGTAGAGCAATTGCTTAGCATGCATGAAACCCTGGCTTTAATTCTCAACACAATCAGTCAGTGTCGTCAGGTCAGACCTTGGGCTGCAGCATCACAGCTACATCCAGAAGCTTCTTTCAAACTATAGATGAGTCCCACACCTGGAGGTTAAAAAACTAGGGACCATTGAGTCGTTTGCTTTTGACAACTTCTCAGTGGGCTCTGAAGCACACCCCTTTGTAGCAACCACAACTAAGCCTGTGTTTGACTGCGCTGTGCCTACAGCCTTCGGGCCGCTAACTACCTGTGTGACCCTGTGCGGGTATTGAGCTTCATTGGGTTTTGGTTTCCTTGGCAAAACAGACTGAGTATTACCACACCCAGGGACACCTTAGATGAGGGCAGCAAAGCTCCAAGCACTGCATGGGGCAGAGCAAGCACAGTGCTAATGTTAGCCTTTATTCACATTAGCAAGAGCCCCATTCAATCTCATGTTATTATTATGATGATCCTCATTATCATCCTCTCCCTCAGCATTATTGTGTGTACTCATGTGCGCTTGTGCATGTGTGTGTGTGTGTGTGCTCACGCATGTGCATACACACACACACACACACACACACACACACACACATGCATGCATGCATGGTGCTGGAAACTGAACCAAGCAAGGCCCTCATGAACACAAGCAAGTGCTATACCACTGAGCTGCATCGCAGCCCAACGTTCCTTCTTTGTTTTCACCTTTGCACTGAGCTATATCCCCAGCCTGTTTTTTTCATTGTCTTTTTGTTTTTGGTTTTTACTTTTTATTCTGAGACAGGGTCTTGCTAAGTCACTCCCCTTTCCCAGACTGGGATAGAATTCATGATCCTCCTGCCTCAGCCTCCCAGAATGCTGGGAATACAGGTGTGCACTGCTATGTCTGGTACTGGAGGCTGGAGCACCTTGTAAGATGGGCTTACAAAATTCCCAAGTTTGAAACAGGCTCTGGTGTTTTTGTTGATACAAGCAGAGGGAAAGATTGACTATGCCAGAGGGAATCAAACAGTGTGGAGCAGGGAGAGTGGGAGAGAAGCTCCTTCCCAGGCTGTGAGTCTCCCACTGGGAATGCAGGGCCAACTCTTAAGAGTGGCCCTGATGGAGGTATAAGCCCCCCATTTTATTTAAGACCATAACCTCAATGTTTAGAACTGTGCCTCAACCATTACAGATGTGCAATAAAGGCTTCATGAGTGAATGAATATTTCAGACTGGTTAAGGAAGGGCTGTCTATGCCCAAGAAAGGACACACAATCTGTTGGAGGCATAAGGAAGCCCAGAGATCTGTTCTACAATCACAGCAGGTCCGGGCCTGGTTCAGGGTCCTTCCACCCTGGGGCAGCCGTGCAGCCTCTGGGTGTTCAGCCAGTGGGAGCTGAGTCCATGTGGAACAGACCTGCCTGCTACTTCTTCATCAATAGTGGAAAATGACTTGTAGCTGATGTGTCAGGGTTGGGGTTTTTGTTTTGTTTTTTGTTTTTAATGGCATGAGCTCTTCTTCTTGGCTTTTGTGGCTTTACCTACAACCCTGTTTATCTCAGGGCATCATTCAAAAAATTATTTAAGGGCCAGCTAAATAGTTCAGTGGATTAAAGTGCCTGCAAGCAGGTGCAGGGGCCAGGGGTTCAATCCCCAGGCCTGCCATGCTGGTCCCGCCCCCAGGGTGCACTGAGATAGCAATTGAGACTGGGCGTGGTGGCACATGCCTGTAATTCCAGCTCTTAGGAAGCCGTATACAGGCGGATCACTAGAGTCCAGTCTAGTAGTGAGACCCTGAACACCCTGTAGACCCTTCCCTAAAATACACAAAAAAATAAAGTAAAATAGAGAAAAAATTGTTTATTGCTGGGAATGGTGGTGCACACCTATAACCTGAAGTAGAATGATTGCTGAGAGCTTAAGGCCAATCTGGGCTACACAATGAGTTCAAGGCCAGCCAGAATTGCATAGTGAGACCCTATCTCAAAAAAAAATTATTTATGCATTCATGTGCTCACTTGTTTTTGGTGCTGGAGAGCCATCCCAGGAGCTTGCGCATGCAAAGCTCATGCTCTGCCACTTAAGCTGCATCTTCAGTATTTTTGTCTCCCCTCCCATCTTCTTCCCTTCCTTTCCACTTTCCTTTCTTAAAACTTTAAGGGTTGTTTACATAAAAGTATCCAGTGAGTGACTAAGGATCCCAGGGAACACAGTCTCGGCAAGGAGCAAGGTGGACACATGCTCCTGTGGTACCCAGGCACCTGACCCTGCTGGCCTCAGCGTGTCTCTCTCCTTGTCCCCACCTCACCCAGACAGTGCGAAGTGAAAGGATTATTTTAATCGTCGACGAGGCCCAGTTTGTGGACAAGAACTCCTGGCTGTTCATGGAGAAGCTGATCCAGACGGTGCCCATCTACATCATCATGTCCCTGTCACCCGGTGTCGAAGAACTCTGTGCTGCCGCCACCAACATCCTGAAGAACAGGAACACCACCTATGTCACACTCGGCGCAGTTCAGCCCAAGGACATCCGCAACAAGACCTGCTATGACCTCAACGTGAGCAGCATCTCAAGAGAGCTGGACATGTGAGTAGCCCCATGACTGTTTCTATGGGGCTGTCTTGCTTCTGGAAGAAGGATGGCTGGGAGAAGGGCTCATTTAAAATAACTCTGGGCATGGGGGCCTGGCAGGATGGCTCAGTGGTCTAAAGCACCTGCGTAGGAAAGCTTGGGCGGCTTCAGGGATCGCAGTTTGATCCCCGGCACCACATGCTGCGCCAGCCCTGCCCTCAGGGCGGGCTGAGCCGGCCATAAAAATAAACAAACAAAAGTTAAAATAAATAAATAAATAAATAAATAAATAAATAAAATAACTCTGGGCGTGACCCTGACTCTCCACGTGTGCGTGCATGTGTGAGCATGTAGAGGCATCTACCAACTCAAGTGACCTATCAGAGGTATACTGACAGAAATGACACGTGAACAAAATTATATTAGGCATTACTGGGCATTGAAAGACTGAGCTAGGTGTGGTAGTACATGCTTGTAATCCCAGCACTGGAGAGGCTGAAGCCGGAAGGTCATGAGTTTAAGGCCAGCCTATACTACATAGCAAGGCCTTGTCTCCAAAACCGGAAGTTAATTAATTAAAGAATTATTTTTAATTAAAAAATAAAAGACTGGAAGTAATCCACATGTCCATCTCTCAGATGATTTTGATAAAGTAAGAGGCATTCACCCATTGCAGCATTAGATGAGAGTGGAAAAAAAAAGAAAGATGTATTGATGAGAAGGATCCACTGTTGAGTGCTGTGACCCAGTCTCTGTGCATAACACGCTGTCCCACACCTAAGAAAAGGGCTAAATACATCTGTGTGTGTGCACATGCAACTGTTTATTTCTTTTTAAAAAGAAATATCAGAAAGATAAACCAAGAACTAATCAAAAGTATTACCTATAGGGTGAGGAAGAGAAACAAGGTTGAGGATATACCTTATTTATTTATTCTTAACTTAAATTTGGAAAGATATAAATGTTTATGGAATTGAACAGGTGAAATAGAACCAAGCGTAGTGGCACATGCCTGTAATCTCAGCATTCAGGAGACTGAGGCAGGAGGTCACTATGAATTTGAGACTAGCCTGGGCTACCCTATCTCAAAAAAAAAAAAAAAAAAAAGAGAAAAAGAGAGAGACAGAGACAGAGACAGAGATCTGGAAGTACTGGTGAACATCTATAATTCAGTTACTCAGGAGGCTGGGACAGGAGGATCACAAGTTTGAGGCTAGCATGGACAAGTTGGAGAGACCCTGTTTTGAACTAAAATTTTAAAAAATAAGAGCCAGGGACATAGAGCACTTGCTGGAATATGTGAAGCCCTGGGTTCTACCTGTAATTAAAAAAAGAAAATCCCTAAAACTGGAAAACAAACTGAAACAATTGGCAGTAAGAAGGGATTATTTTTACAAGATTAAAGAGTCAACTACTTTTCCTTCTTAAAAGATGGCCCTGCCAGTTGTGGTGGCAGTAGACTATAATGCTATCATTCAGGAGGCTGAGTTAGGAGAATTAAGTGTGCCAGGTCAGCCTTGGCTACATAGCAAGTGCAAAACATAGATTATGCAGGGAGACTGCTCAGTGACATAAACATCTGTCTGGCAAACTCAAGGTCCTGAGTTTGATTCCCAGTACTGAAAGAAAACAAACAAACCAAAAAAAGAACAAAGACTACACAGGTCTCAAGAAGGAAAAAAAAGAAAGAAGTACAAGATGTTCTTTAAGGTCAAGAGGTTGTCTCCTAGGTACCTGGTGGAGGGGAGCTGTGGGATTCCATTTTACTGCGAAGAACTGGTTGCCAACCTTGACCACCACAAGGTGCTCCACTTCCGGCAGATGGAAACTGAGGAGAAGAGCCACGTGACCTGGAACAACCTGTTTAGTAAGTCTCACCCCATGCTTTGTCTGCTTGTTCTGGGGATCCGGGGTCTTCTAGGGAGGAGGTGGCATGAGGTCTCTCCCACTGGCTGCTTCCTGAAGGCTCAGATGGCAAAGCGAGGCAAGAAACACCCAACCTGGGGTGAACAACAGAAAAAAAGAGCACACATTTAAAAAAAAAAAAAGTACCCTCTGGTCCAGGAGACACTAGGTAGCTACTATGAGGAGTCACAGAGGGTTCCTCGTTGGTCTATGTCCTTATATGCCATCCATATCTCATGGGAATCTGCAAGAAGTTCTTCATACAAGGTCCTAGGAATTATGTGGCGCTATCCTGGTATCTTGTCATTGACAGATCCCACTTATTTTCCCAGCTGGCTTTGCCATGCAGTGCCTCCCAGCTCTGAAGGACAATGTGTATGTCAGCTAGGGAGAAAAACGATTCTGTATTTTTCAGACATAAAATGACTAGCTCAAACATTCTGGGAGGCTGAGGCAGGTTTCCAAATCTGAGCTTAGCTTGGGTAACCTGAGTGACTGAGTGAGGCCCATATCACAAAATAAAAAAATTAAAGGGCTGAGGATGTGGCTTAGTATGGCAGCAAAGCAGAACAATATAAAAACCTGGCCTTAAAAAAATAAAATAAAATAAATAAAAACCTGGCTTAAAATGAATAGCTAACCAGGTCCTATATGGCAGACTCACAGGAAGGCAATGTGTGAGAGGCTCTGTGAGGCTCCGTGGTAGAAGTTTCTGAGTGCAAGAAAAAAGATGAAGAGAGGGCCAAGGATTGGGTCAATTACACCAGGGATTATGGGAGGATTAAATAAGCTTCTTTGTTTACCATGTTGGTGTTTCAAGTGTTGGCAGAACCTCAGGTCGATAGCTGGGATACATGACACAAAAAGAAAGCCAGGAAATCTCTGCCATGTTGTTCCCAGGGACCCAAGGGCCCAAGCTGACCTGCCTTCTCTCCACCTTCAGTCTCTTTGCTTTTTGTAGTGCTGGGATTTGTTCTTGAGGCCTTCACACTGAGCTACATCCCCAGCCTTTTATTTTTTATTTTGAGACAGAGTTTTGGTGAGTCACTGAGTTTCCCAGGCTGCACTCAAACTTTCATCCTTCTGCCGTAGCCTCATAGAGTGCTGAGGTTGCAGGCATGAGGCACTATCTCCAGCTGTGCCTTGCGTTTGTTTCAGGTAGGTGATGTCCCAGGCAGGGGGAGGCATGCTTCCTCACTCTTCCTGCATGTGGAGTCTCTTCATTACTTGGGATTCACATAAGTCAGGGTGTGCTAACAGCTGGAGCACAACACATGTTAATATCAGGGCCAACATTTAAGGGGGAAGAGTTAGGCAGAAATTCAGCCTTGGAGCAGACTAAAGCTACATATGTGCTGGTGGGTAGAAAATCATCACCTATAGGTGACAACGACAGAGACTTCATGAACGCTTCTTCCCGCTTCCTGAGCTGCCCTGTGCCCAGATGGTCCGTATCTCTCCACAAGCTGAGCTGCAGGCTGGGGTGGTATCTGCTCCTGCCCCTCATCCTGAATGTGACAGCAAGCCTATGGGACTACATGGTCACTGAGGGAGAAATGACAGGAGGAGGCCTTGAGAGAAGAATGGGGTTAACCTTTCAAGTGTTCGTTGTTTCTTTGTTCAAAGGAAAGGAGATATAAGTTTACTTTTTTTTTTTTTTTTTTTTTTTTTTTTTTTTTTTT
>PVJA010055895.1:0-10981 GCA_004027025.1 Myocastor coypus
TATGTATATGGTGGTGGGAATTGAATACAGGGTCTCATGCATACTAGGTGTTATCATGGAGTTATACTGTCCTCATTAAATTAATCATTAGTGAAATGTAAATTGAAGCCACAATGAAATACCACTTCATATCCGCTCAGGCTGCCATAATTACATATTATTTTCCCAGGGTTCTACGAACCAGCAGTCTGAGATCAGTAACTAAGCATGGTAAGTAATGGGAAGGGTAGTCCTACCCTTTTATTTTATTTTAGGGAAGGGTCTACAGGGTGTTCAGGGTCTCGCCACTAGATCAGACTCAGTGATCCACCTGTTTACAGCCTCCCAAGAGCTGGAATTACAGGCACACGCCACCACACCGAGTCTCAATTGCCATCTCAGCGTGCCTCAGGGGCAGAGCCAGCACAGCAGGCCTTGGGGATCGAACCTCTCGCCCTTGTGCCTGCTTGCAGGTGCTTTAATCCACTGAGCTATTTGGCCAGCCCAGGGTAATTGCACCTTGCAGAGGTAATCTTCCACCTACTCACTGTGTCCTCATAAATAAGAGAGAAATAAAGGGAGTAAGCCCTCCTAGTGTTTCTGTTTATCAGGCACCAATGCCATTATGGGTGCCTAAATTAGTCCAGTTTCCATCACTATAACAAGATACTTGAGGCTGGGTAATATATAACCTTTAGAGAGAGGCTCATTTAGTTCATAGCTTCCTCATCCTAAAGTTGGAGGTAAGTTTGACCCCATCAGTTTGGCCTCTGGTGGGGTACCCTTGGCTGTCACAATCATATAGCAAACAATGTCATAGTGGAAGCGAGGGTAAGAGGGAGAGATCTGGGCTCTCACAAAAACTCCCTTGGTTTCTTCGGAGGACAGCACCACCAGTGACCCAATACCCTGCACTGGGCTCCACTTCTTAGAGGTTTTACCATTTCCCAGAATTGCCACATTAAGAACCAACTGTACAATATGTAAACCCTGAGTGACACACAGAAACCACAGCAGGGGCCCATGCTGATGACCTCATCTCACCTTAACATCTTCCCAAAGCCCCCGCTCCAAACATCATTACGTGGGAGTTTGGACTTCACTGTATGGCTGTAGAGATTATTAGGTAGCTTGATAGTACCACCATAAAATGCCTGAGGCAATTAATTTATGAAGAAAAAAGGGTTATGGGGCCCGGCAGGATGGCTCAGTGGTCTAAAGCATCTGCTTAGGAAAGCATAGGCGGCTGCAGGGACCGCGGTTCGATCCCCGGCACCACATGCTGCGCCAGCCCTGCCCTCAGGGCAGGCTGACCCGGCCATAAAAATGAATAAATAAACAAACAAAAGTTCTGAAACAAGAAAAAAAATAAAAATAAATAAAAAATTCTAAAAAAGAAAAAAGGGTTATTTCATGAGGGCTAAAGTATCCAGTTCAAAACCAGGTAACCCACTGCTATTTGAGCCTCTGGCAAGGCAGCCCATTAGAGCAGTACATGAAGTAGTAAGACATGCACCCCAGATGCCCTTTACAGGCACAGGCACAGACACACTCCGATGACGTAAGGACCCCATGACCCCGGTCCTACATGTCCACAGAACCTCCTAATAGCATCAGCCTAAAGACCAAGCTTTTGATACAGGAACCCTCAGGGGCCTACATGTATCCCAACAGTAGCAGAGAGTACAACTCAGTCCAAAGTTATGCGCATTTGGATGGAAATAATAACAACAGATAATCCCAAGCGTCCACAAAGATATGGAGAAGCACACCCCGCTCACATACTGCTGGGCATGGCAAAACGATACAGCCACCAGGGAGGTCTGCCTTTTCCTCAAAAGGTTAAATACAGCTTCTGTGCAACCCAACGATTCTGTTCCTAGGTATCTCCTCAAGGAAATGGGAAAGCCTTTCCCCATAAAAACATAAATACAGGGAGATAACTCAGTAGAATAAGCATTTGCCTGGCAAGTGCAAGGTCCTGAGTTCAATACCTGGTACTGCAAAACAAAACAAAACAAAAAACATAAATACAGGGCCAGCCTGATAGCTTAGTGCACTAAGGGACCTGATTAGGCAGCGCCCATCGGCCAGGGCTCCATCCCCACATTAGCTGGCCCTGCCCCCAAGGTGTGCTGAGACTTCAGCTGAGACTGGGCGTGGTGGTGCAGGCCTGTAATCCCAGCACTTAGGAGGTTGAAAACAGGGGAATCACTGCAAATCCAATCTACAGAGTGAGACCTTGTTCACTCTGTGGACACTACCCTAAATTCATATATATATATATATATATATATATATATATATATATATATATATGAAAAGAAAGAAAATTTAAGTCCCTAATGTCTACAACTTAAAGGATAAAGTAAACGGTAACTTTTACAATGAAATATTACCTGGCCATAAAAAGAAATAAGTACTAAAGCTAAGTGCCAATGAGATCTGCAGACAAGATGGAAGCTTGGCTCCTTCATAGGAAGGTTTATGCTTTCCACCGACACCCGCTAGTGAAGTGTCAAACCAAGACTACACGGACACAAGGCTTTTAGCCAGCTGTTGAACTATCTGCCGAGACAAATATCAACATATTTTTAAAAATGACAACAAAATCCAGAGTTTTCAAGATAGAAGTTCACAATGTCTAAAAGTTAAAAAAAAAAAAATTACTAGACTAAAACAAAATATCAAACAGACATGTTGAGAAACAATAATCCAAAATATTAAATTTGAGGGGCCCGGCAGGACGGCTCAGTGGTCTAAAGTACCTGCTTAGGAAAGCTTGGGTGGCTGCAGGAACCTCGGTTTGATCCCCAGAACATGTTGTGCCAGCCTTGCCCTCAGGGCAGGCTGAGCCAGCCATAAAAATAAATAAACAAATAAACAAACAAACAAAAAGTTCTGAAACAAGAAAAATAATACTAAATTTGACAAGGTATAGATAATTAACTAAACTGAAAAGGTATTAAGACAACTGTTGAGGGCTGGCCAAATAGCTCACAGGGAGGTTTGATCTGCTCCCCCAGCTTGCTGAGACGGCAATTGAGACTGGGCATGGTGGTGCACGCCTGTAATTCCAGCTCTTGGGAGGCTATAAGCAGGCGGATCACTATGAGTCTGATCTAGTAGTGAGACCCTGAATACCCTGTAGACCTTTCTCTAAAAAAATAAAATAAAACAATACAGCTATTTGCAATCATATTTAAATAAGTAGCCGGGCGTGGTGGTGCACGCCTGTAATCCCAGCACTCGGGAGGCTGAGGCAGGAGGATCGCTGTGAGTTCGAGACCAGCCTGGGCTACAAAAGTGAGCTCAAGGCCAGCCTGAACTGCACAGTGAGACCCTGTCTCAAAAAGACAAAAAAAAAAAAAACAACACTGTTTTTGGGGCCTGGGAGATAGCTCAGTGGAATAAGTGCTTGCCTGGCAAGCTCAAGGTCCTGAGTTCAATCTCTGGTACTGCAAAATTAATTAATTAATTAATTAATTTAAAAAACTGTCTTCAGCACAGGAGATTTAACGTAGATTGGGCTTAAACTTGTGGCCTTTCACTTCAGCTTTCAAGCATGCTGCAATTCTAGGTGACTCCCACCATGCCTGGCACATATATATAACTTCAAGAGGATAAAGGTATTTTCAGGTAAATGTGGACTAAGAGAATTGGCTAGCAGGGACTGGGGAGATAGCTCAGTAGATTGAGCACTTGCCTGGTAAATGCAAGGTCCTGAGTTCAATCCCCAGTCCCACCAAAAAAAAAGAAAAAGAAAATCGGCCAGCAGCAAACCTGCGCTACAAAAAATACTATGCACATCCATCAGGCTGCAGGCATGAACCTGTGGAAGAGGACAAGGAGTACCTGAAGTCTGCAATGGGAAGATTGCTTTCTTCTCCTGGGACTTACCCAGAAGGCAACTGACTGGGGCCAGGGAGATAGCTCTGTGGCACAAGTGCCTGCCTGGCAAGTGTAAGGTTATGAGTTCAAACTCCGGTCCTGCAGAAAAACATAAACAAATAAAAGAAGCAGAAGACAACCGACTAAACCAAAACTAACAACTCCACAGTTGGGATTTATGACATGCACAAGTAGAAGATATGCTGATGTACTAAGACACAGAGACAGGTAAGTGTGATTATACCTCGTAAGCTCATCACATCTGTGAAGTCTAGATGGTAAGAGGCACATGAGGACTCCAAATAAAGTTAAGGATGATAAGTTAAAGATGCATGCAGTTTGCCCCAATGACACTATCATGAAGAAAAAATAAATATGGAAAATACATCGCACCACACACGACATGAACCAACCCAAATCAAAATTACATTAAGCGATAAAATGCTAACATGGTTAGTAACCAGACACGCAGACATCACGTCTCATGACGTGATCCCCCAGGACACATGACTGTGGGGTATTCTTGCCAGAAATGTGTAACACTGCCAGAGATACAGCATACATCAGACAAGCACAAGCCGAAGGAGGAACGTAATAGATACGTATTCACCAAAAGCGTTTAAAAAAAAAAAAAAGAGTTAACGTAAGTGTTATGGTTTAGCTCCTAAACATCACCCAAATGCCACGTGCTAAAGACTTGGTCACTCAGTCTTGGCCTGGGGTACTACCTTTAGGAGGTGGGGCCTAGCAAGAGGAACTCAGGTTGCAGGGGTGTGTCCCTAGAGGGGACAGGGGACCCTGGTTCCTTCCTCTCTTTGCTTCCTGGCTCCCATGCTTTCCTTGCATGACATACAAAGTCACCACAGGCCCAAAGCAATGGGGCTCACCACCTGTGGATGGAAATCTCTGAAACCACGAGCCCAAGTGGTCCCTCAGTCCCTTGCCTCCATTTAATTTACTGTTTTAGGTATTTTATTTTATTTCATTTTATTTTTGTCTGTTTTGAGAAAAGGTCTCATTATACAGTTCAGGCTGGCCTTGAGCCTACTTCTGTAGCCCCGGCTGGTCTTGAACTCACATCAATCCTCTTGCCTCAGCCTCCCAAGTACTGGGATTACAGGTGTGCACCACCACGCCTGGCTTTTCTTGGGTATTTTGACACAGCAACAGAAAATTAAAGTCAGGGGCTGGGGAGATAGCTCTGCGGCAAAAGTTCCTGCCTGGCAAGTGCAAGGTTGTGAGTTTGAACCCCGGTCCCCCGCCCAAAAAAAGAAGAAAACTAAAGCAAAACAAACACTGAGGAAGCACGACACAGTGGTGGAGATTAAGAAGACACACCAACTAAATTCAACAAAAGATTCAGGATTGGATTTGAGGGGCCAGAAAAAGACATGTAAGAGGAAGATAGGTGAAATGGAAATAAGACCTACAAACTAATACTGCTGTCATGTTAATTTCCTGCTGAACTGTTCTGTAGTTAGGTAAAATGTTAACATTAGGGGAAATTAAAGCATATGAAGAATTTTCTACTATTAAAAAAAAGAATTTTCTACTGTTACTGCAAGTCTAAACTAATTTCAAAATAAAATAGTAAAAGTTGTGCTAAATAGAAACAGTTAAAAGACAGAGATTGTCCTATTAACCAAAATCTAAGATCATCCAGAGTGAGTCAACAAACTGTGGCAATAAAAGAGAGTGAACCTCTGATCCTTACCAATAACAGACGAATCTCATGAAAAAAAGGGCTGAGGAGATCGCTCAGTGGAATAAGTGCCTGCCTGGCAAGTGCAAGGTCCTAAGTTTGATCCCTAGCACCACCAAAAAGCCGGGGGGAGGGGGAGGAATGCAACGTTAATTCCATAGACATGAAATTTTAGAATGGGTAAAACTAACTTCGTATTACAGGAACCAGATCAGTGGCCATTTGTGTTGGCATGGTAGTTGTACACAGGGACAAGGGGAACAAGGAAGCTTTCGGAAACATCAGAAATACCTTGTTGCAGGAGCCGGGGAGATAGCTCAGTAAAATAAGTGCTTGTCTGGCAAGCATGAGTCATGAGTTCAATCCCTGGTTCTGCCAAAAAAAAAAAAGGGGGCCGGGGACATAGCTCCATGGCACAAGTGCCTGCCCAGCAAGTTCAAGGTCATGAGTTCAAACCCCGGTCCCGCAAAGAAAAAAAGAAAGAAAGAAAGAAAGAAAGAATGAAAGAGAAATAGCTGTTGCCATATATATATATATATATATATATATATATATATATATATATATATATCTTTTTTTTTCTTTTTACCTGTATGCTTGCAACATGTGAACTTTGCTACGTGTAAGCTATAGTTCAATAAAGCTGATTAAAAGGAAAAGCTGGCTGGAGGTGCAGTTCAGCGATGCAGCCCTTGCCTAGCGGGTGTGCAGCTCTGGCTTCCAGCTTCGGCATTGCAAAAACCATAAAAAGTAGCATCCTCACCCCTCACCTGTGGCAGCGTAAGGCGGGAGGTAAGACCCAAGGCAGAGTGCAAAAGGCTTAACTGGTCCCCAATTTTACACTGTCAGACTCGCTCCTAACTCCTCCCTCTTTCCCCAGAGGCCTGTGCCCTGCACTGCATCAGAGAGAGCCGGGAGATCACCTCCCAGGCCAGAAGGCCGAGACAGCCGGGCAGTGCTTCTTCCGGACTGACCTCCATCCGCTCAGTGTGGCTAACAGCACACTTCCAGAAAGTCACCAGAAAGAAAATGTTTCAGAAGCTGTCTGGTAAGATGCTGACTGGAATGACCACTTTGGCTACAGCAGAAAACGCTGTACGTAGGGCAAATGCAGTGCTATTTGGGTTACTGTTGAGCTGACATGTCTATGTGGCTTATTAATCCCACGTTTTAAGTATGAAAATAACACCAATTCTGCACCTTCATTCCAGACAAGCTGGTGATTATGTCAACTAGTCCCAGGCAATTGCATGATAGCACTTTTGGTGGGTGTTTAGAGGCATAATTAGAGTGAAAATCTGCTGGGTGCTTCTAGGTGCCAGGCTAGTACCCTCGTGAGGATTTACTTCCTTAACTCTTCACGACAGCTCTTGAAGGATTCTTTGGGGTGGGATGGGGGGGCAGTTACTGGGCCTTGAAGGATTTTAATGGATGGAGAAACTGAAGTCAAGAGAGCTTGGGTGACTGGCCCAAGGCCACCTCTGTGGCTGTCACACAGCCTGTGAGCTTCTGGAGGGAGGACTGCCCTGGTACCTAAAGCCCTGAAAGACTCAGGTTCTTCTCCTTTGCCCTCCTTTTTTTCTACTTTTCTTCCTTATCGTCTTCCTTTCTCCTCTCCCTCCTCTCTTCTGCACTGTGCAGCGCTGAGGGGCCTTGTACATGCTAGGTTTACACTCCACGGCTGAACTACAACCCCAGCCCAGGACTGGAATTTCGAAGCACATATAGGAGACGACAACCTTGCTTCCATGATAAGTACGATACATGTATTAATTAGATTTCACTCAGCATATTTTTCTGGGGCCAAGGCAGTGACATAAGGAAGTATTAGTGGAAGGGAAAACCCTTGCACTCTGGCTATAGAATGTAACTTCTTTTTGATCCTCTCAGATACTATTTCACCTCACCAGACAAGCTTCTACAAAGTTTTCAAAGGCTCTCTCATAGAAAAAAAAAAAAAAAAAAAAAAAAAAAAAGGCAAGTGCCAAGTATGAATCACCTCTGAGTCACCTGGGACTGTGTTTTGTTAGTGGATTTAAAGAAACCTCTGGGTCACATTGCTGTTTTGCACATCTTAGATTAGGTATAACACTTCGCAGTGGACACAAACTGCTTTCAAACACACTATCTCACCTATCCTCACAACCCTGAGAGATAGGTACAGGGGCAGCAGGCTATACAGTGAATCCACTTACAAAGTAGGAAAGGGAGACTTGTAGCAGCTGACTCATTTGCCCAACATCCTTATTAAGGCAGAGGCAGCAATCCCAAACTTCTGATTCCCTGGTGGTCAGGGAAGCCAAGAGCCTTGGGTTCCAGGGTCTCTGGGACATCTAGTCTTCATCCACAATGTCCTATTTCAATTTTAACTCTTAGCCAATAGATTTCCAATATGAAAGCAACATTTTAAATATTGTGGCTAGCAAAATTAGAGCCACATTCCCACAGGAATGCCAGGGAGACACCAGGAAATAACTGGTCACTTCTGTACACAGTGATCAAGAACACTACCTTGGGGCCAGTGAGATAGCTCAGTGGTCTAAAGTGCCTGCTTAGAAAAGCTTAGGCAATCACAGGGACCAAGGTTCAATACCTGGCACTACACATACTGCGCCAGTCCCACCCCCAGGGTAGGCTGATCAGGCCATAACATAAAAAAAAAACAAAAACAAAAAAAAAACATTACCTTAACTCACCAAATAGAAGATGCTACTAATTCTACAAGGCACATTATTTTGCATTAAGAAAGCAGACATCATATTGACTTTAAGAGCATCCTGATCTCTAAGATGTTAAAGTGTGTCTTAGAATTGATAAAATAGGGCAACTCAAGATCAGCTGTCAAAAATTAGGCATTATGGGGCTGGGGAGATACCCGGCAGTTTATACACCTGCCTGGCAAGCCCGAGGACCAGGGTTCAATCCCCAGCCCCAGACCCCCAGGCATGCTGTACCGTCACTGAAACTAGATGTGATAGTGCATGCCTGTAATCCCAGCACTGGAGGCTGAGGCAAGAGGGTCACTACGAGTCTAAGCTGTGTAACAAGACCCTGTACCAGACAGACAGACAGATAGATAGATAGATAGATAGATAGATTTTAAAAAATTAGGGATTACAACTTGCTCAGAGGTCCTCAGCTCATTTGTTAGCTGGCATTATGGAACAGTAACAATGCTGAAGGCTGGATTGCTTGTGGGGACAGAGCACAGACAGGCGGCGTGCAAGAGCCCACCCTTGCAACTAGGAGGTCTTTCTAGGAAAACTCCAAGAGGCTGGAGTTGCTGGGCTCTCCACAGCTCCTTGGCAAAAGTCACTGTCATGAATCGTTTCTCAGGTCTCACCGCTGCTCTCTTTCTCTCTCTTTTCTCACTTTGTTTGTTTGTTTGTTTGTTTATGTCTCAGCCTGACCTGGGGATGGGGCTGGCGCAGCATATGCTGCCGGGGATTTAACCGCGTTCCCTGTGGTTGCCTAAGCTTGCCTAAGGAGGCACTTTAGACCACTGAGCTATTTCCCCAGCCCCCTCACTGGTCTCTTTAATGTTAAAAACAAACCAAATTTTATAATGCCCAGTTCTTTTTCACAAACCCTAAGTCTGTGTATTTGACCATCTTTGGTGACAATTTCTTGTGAGAATCTCCCCCCACTTCTCTCTTTGGTGGACTGGGATTCAAACTCACGACCTTGCACTTGCCAGGCAGGCACTTGTGCCATGGAGCTATCTCCCCAGCCCCACAGTGACAATTTCTTGCTACTCACTTTTCCATGAAAAGTTGAAGGAAGGTAATACACTATATTCACAAAAATTATCACATCTAACTCTCAAAATAACCTACAAGTAGGCAATTAGTGTTCTTGTTTAAGGGATTAAACAACAAAACAAAGAACAGAGCTCAGGACAGCCTGGAGAAGGTCAGTGCGGTAGTGAACGGCTCAGTCAGTGCCCAAGCCCACGTCCACCAGCCCAGAGAGCCGTCTCACCGCAGAAAATGACAAGACCGAAGGCAAGCAGCAAGGCGCATGGGGCTTGGCTTTTTTTTTTTTTTTTCCCCAGTGCTGAGGTGGAATCCAGGGCTTCACACAGGCAAAGCAAGTGCTCTGCCACTGGGCCACACCCCTAGCCCAGCAGACTTAAAACTCATCACTACACTGAGCCCGCAAGGTCAACAGTCTAGCCAAATTACCACACAGTAATAGCAGAACTGCCGCGGACGCCTATTCAGTAGGTCAGCTGGGGGCCTGTTTAGCCCGCAGCACCCCTGTGCCTGGGGTGAAATGGCAGCAACGTGACTCCTCTAGACGCAGGGGTAGAAATGCCCTGGTGGGGTGGCCAGGGACAGCTGATGGAGAGACGCCACTGTCCTCACGCACTCCTGCACAGTGCTCACCCTCAGGCCGCAGCGCAGAGACACAGCAAACACTCCCAAAGCAGCAGAGGGGAAAGGGAAGCAAGGCCACAGAGACGGCTCAGAGCTGCAGGCCTCCTCCAGGGGACATTCTGTGGGGTCCCCCTCCCCCAGGGGACATTTCAATAGAACGTGGAGAGACCGTCCGTCTGTGTCATCACCAGGAATGGGGTGCTATGGGCAGCTAGAGGGGAGAGGCCAGGGGTGCTGGTGAGCATCTTGCCACGCACAGGACAGCCCTCCTCAAGGAGGAAACAGAAGCAAAGACGGTGTTACGTTCTCCATGTAGCTGGAGAACCAAAACGGCAAAGGAGGAAAATATAAGACGCACGGGTTCTGGGAGACGGCCATTGCCATCTGTGCGTGCCCAGAGCTGACAGAACCAGAGCTCCTGAAGCTCAGGAGCTGTATTTCATCGATAAGATATAGCTATATGGGTATCTCCAGCAACTAGGACCTACCTGAGTTAAGACTCACCTAAGTGATTCAGTCAATCAATAAATAAACAACAAACAAATATGATGGCAATGGGAAAAATAATAAAGATCATTTTTCTCTGGAAAAAAAAAGTGATTCAATTATCAACAGAAAACCTCGAGAGACAGCCTACTTCCTAAGCAACCGGCTCATCTCTAGGAAGAACCTGGTCTACAATCGCAAAGATCACTGCAAAACAAAACAACAAAACAAAGCAAAAATCAAAGTTCATTGCCCTAAGGTCAACACTGGCAACAGACACCTACTCAGTGCCTGCCACATTATACACACACTGCTCCAGCCCCAAGGAAGTAGTGTGGGGGGGTGGACATGTAAGGAGTGTGCTGATTAATACACTAGAGAACCCCAGGTGGTAGTCGGGGATGTCAGGAAACAGACCCAGAGCAGAGGGCCTGCCGCTGGCCACTCCCAAGGACAGGGCCCCTGGGGAAGCTGAGCCATGGAGGCAGGAGTGAGCCAGCCCAGCGCCAAGGGGCAGGCGAGGGCCAGCAGGGGGAGCACAGAC
>PVJA010055896.1:0-10975 GCA_004027025.1 Myocastor coypus
CCTCCTAAAGCTCGTCTCACCAATCTAGCTCTGTGTTTCATGCATTTTTTTTTTTTTTTGTTTTGTTTTTGTTTTTTTGAGACAGGGTCTCGCTATGCAGCTGAGGCTGGCCTTGAGCTCACTGTTGTAGCCCAGGCTGGTCTCGAACTCACATTGATCTTCCTGCCTCAGCCTCCCGAGTGCTGGGATTGTTTCATGCATTGCAATTAAGCATTTTTTTTTTTTTTTTTTTCCTGCTGGGTGGTCAAGGGCAAGTTGAAGCAAGACCTGTATAACAAAACATTCATTTTTTTTGTATCTTCCAGGGTCAAATGCCCTCAGGATTAAGTTTGGGACCATAGGCAGTACTTTGTAGAACTGTTGTTAGTGTCAGCCTTTGGGACAAGTCACGGCCATTGCTTGGCCATTTTGCTTTCTGTGAAAGCCTGAGAGAGTGTATTGTAATTAAAGAGAGGGAAAGTAGCGTTGCTTCTAGTGCCTGTATTACTCATATTCCTGTGGCCTTGGTATTTATGGGTCTAGCAATTTAGCATAAAACAAAATTAAGTGAATAATTTTCTTTCGTTAGCGTATAGCTAAGAAAGAGACATAATTTGAGATCATCAGTGGCTTAGCATGTCCCGCTTTTTCCTTTTTAGTGTTATCTAGTTGTTTTGGGGTTATTCAGGTAACACTCTGTGGGGGGCAGTACTAGGATCTGAGCTTAGGGGCCCCCTGCCACTGAGTTATATATCCCAACCTTTTTGAAGATTAATTAATTTATTTTTTCAGATTCTTAATTTTTATTTTTGAAAAACATTTTTTTTTCTTGTTTCAGAACTTTTGCTTGTTCGTTTATTTATTTTTAAAGCTGGCTCAGCCTGCCCTGAGGGCAGGGCTGGTACAGCACGTGGTAACGGGGATCGAGCCATGGTCCCTGCAGCCGCCCACTGAGCCATCCTGCCAGGCCCAAGGTTTTTTTTTTTTTTTGGTCTTTTTACTATTTTGTTTTTTGGTACTGGGAATCGAACTCTGGGCCTTGCGCTTGCTAGGCAGGCACTGTGCCACTGAACTACATCCCAGGCCCGTGAAAAACATTTTTAAAAATTTTATTTTTGTTTTTTAAAGAGTACAAATTAGAATTAAAACAAAAATTATAAGTGATACAGAATTTCACTTAACAGAGCAATATGAATTTCACAGTATTTGTTATAATACATACTGTTGTCTTCCAACCAGTTATTCATATTATCAGATATAAGCATGTAAAATTGGGAAGGATTTGTTTTTTGGATGGTTCAGTCTGCCTTAAGTGTGGGTCGGGGGGTTGAACTGCCATCCCCTATGCCTGATTTGGATTGCTGGTGCAAGCGCTGAAACTACTAAGGTAATCTGAAAGACCCCTATGCATGTAAAATTGGAAGAAGAAAGAAATGAGAAATGTCTAAGAAATTAAGAAGAGAAAAAGTATAAACACTTGAAAAAGGAGACAGAACAAATTAAGGGTTAACTACTCCTTTCCATAAATCAGCAGAAATGCACAGTACAGTTGTCCAGACCTCCTGCTTACATACATAGATACATCTCTTTCATCCACTCGCTCTCCTGATCTCAATTCAGTAACTCTTTCCTTTTGAATAACTTTATTTCCTTCTCTCAGTTCTTATTGTACCCTTCAGATTCCATTTTTCTCTTTCACATTGTGCAAAATCATCTTAAGAGCAACCATTACACTTGTAGTTTTTTTTTTTTTTTGTCTTTTTGAGACAGGCTCTCGCTATTGAGCGCACTTTTGTAGCTCATGCTGGTCTCAAACTTGCATGGATCCTCCTGCCTTAGCCTCCTAAGTGTTGGGATTACAGGTGTGCACCACCACGCCCCTTCTTTGTAGGATGAGAAAATGTTTTGTAAAAAGCAAACAAAAAAGCAAAAAAAAAAAAAAAGTTGGAGGGGGGAGTCTGCATTTTAGTCACAACACTATGAGAAAAAAAAATCTTTTGCCAATTTGTACAGAGTTACTTTCTTTTGTTTTTTTTTTTTGGCGGGACTGGGGTTCAAACTCACAACCTTGCATTTGGCAGGCAGGCACTTATGCCACGGAGCTGTCTCCCCAGCCCCAGAGTTACTTTCAACAATTCTTCCATTACCATTCTCTTATGAAAGCTCACTGCTAACTTACTCTGGCCTTGTAAAGCTAGGAGGGTCCAGATTTGAATCACTGGATCCTTCCTGAGTGTGAAGAACCTTAAGGAGTCTCAGAAGGAGAGACGACAATTCCTCTGGCAGTCTATTCACTGTGCTTCCCATAGCCAGAGTCCAAGAAACCTAAAGGCATTTCTTGGAAGATTAGCATCAGACTAAGTTATCCAGATAATGGGTTCCAACTCTAGCAAGTGAGTTAAGAGGGTAATTACATTAACATATTTGTATTAGGTCAATCAGCCACCTGTACACCAAGATTTGCTGCCTCTTCCGACTGCTTTGAGGTCACTTAAGTATGGCAGAAACTTCAGAGGCAGCCGCTCCTTTTTCTACTCTTTGACACTGGCTTGTGTCCTTTCTATTTAATATGGTATGGAGAATGAGAGCATGCTAAAGCTCTGTCATTTCAACAGACTTCTCTGGGTAGGATAGGCTAAAAGCCATGCATGATGGTGCACACCTGAAATCACAGCATTTTGAAGCTGAGGCAGGAAGATTGCTAAATTCAGGGCCAACCTGGACTATATAGCCAGACCCTGTCTCCAAAAAAAAAAAAAAAAAAAAAAAAAAAAAAGAAAAAGAAAAAGGTAAAATGTGTAGAAAAAAACTTTATGTTTAGTGAGGAATAGGAGTATAACTCATACATACAGCCATTGCTCAGCAGGGTGTGAAGCCTGGGTTCACAATCTTTTCTATCCCCCAAAGAAAAGGATTCATTTAGGGAAATTTATTGTGTTCCACATCTTCCTGTTTCCTGACATGTTGGAAGCAAATCCTTAGGGTATTTTTGGATCCACTGCATAGAGGTCTGATCGCTTTTGTCTTATAATTGGGATTCGCTGGCATATTTCAGCTAGCTTTTTCAGATCTATATCTGAATACAAGACCATTTCTTCAGTGCCAGCTGTGGCTGTGACTTCACTCCAAGGTTTCACAATGGTGTCATGTCCCTAGCTCAGTTCTTCTTAATTTCAACATTTTTATTTTGAGACAGGGTCTTAACTAGGTTGCCAGGATGTCTTCACTCTAGCAGTGCTACTTTAGCTTCCCAAGCAGCTAGAATTTCAGGCATACAATGTAGTGCCTGAATAGGACCATCACTATTGAGGATTTTATATTGATGACGCTTAAACGTGTTTTTTTTTTTTTTTTTTTTTTTTTTTTTTTTTTTTTTTTTTTTTTTTTTTTTTTTTTTTTTTTTTTTTTTTTTTTTTTTTTCTTAATATCTCTTTAAATGTGTGGAAACTCACCATCTTGGGCATAGGTGAGTTTCCACTAAATTGGACAGAATCTCTTGGGACAGCAGTTTGGTAGGAGCTCTTTCTTTTATGTAGGTTGGGTCTTACAAAATGCAAGCCAAGAAAGCAGTCTGGCATCAGAGGAGTCAGTTAGGCTTCCAGCAGACCAGCAGTGTTTATTTTTGGAACAGGACTCATCTTTTAGCCACCATTATATATCTGTTATTTATAAAATTAGTGCCATCAGAGTCTAGATTGACATTTAAAAGTATTTTCTGTTTTATCTACTGTATTTCTTAGATGATCTGGGAGTGTGCTGATTTTAAATATTATAGGTCCTTCTGTCTTTTTATTTTTTTTGCTGGTGGTAATCAGGCCTTTAATACACTTTTGTATTTGGTACGGAGTCTGCAGGGCCTCACTATGTAGATTGAACTCACAGTGATCCTCCTGTTTTCAGCCTCCCAAGTGCTGGAATTACAGGATGTGCCACCATGCCCAGTCTCAGTCACCATCTTAGTGTGCCCCTGGGTGGGGCCAGCATGCAGGCCTGGGACTGAACTCCTGTCCTTGTGTCTGTTTAAGCAGGCTCTTTAATCTGCTTAACTGTTTGGCCAGCCCTCTTACACATTTTTTTTTTTTTTTTAATTTGAAGAGTGAAAGGACAAGGGAGATAGCTCAGGCACAAGTGCCTGCCTGGCAAGTGTAAGTAAGGTCTTGAGTTCAGTCTCTGGTTCAGCCAAAAAAAAAAAAAAAAAAAAGAATGAAGAGTGAAAACAAAAGCAAATAGAAAAAAAAAAAAAATGACAGAAACAGGGTAATATACAACAATGCATATGTTGCAGATTTTCAAAACAGGGATAGCTAGTTAACAATGGTTGCTACATTATCTATTTTTTTCATTGTAATGAGAAAAAAGATTAATAGTGAAACAGTTTCAAGACAGGTTAGTATGACAGTTACAGTAATTAATACATTGCATATTGTTGTCTTCCTAGTAGTTATTCAGAGGACACAATGGAGATATGACACCTTGTCTAAGCCATATTAGTACAAACCTTTCCTTTCAGTGAGCTAAAAGTAGCTGTATATCTGTCCTAACAATCTTGTATGTGTGTGTATATATATATATTGTTTTTTTTCAGATGCTGACACAGACAGAAAAAAAACCCAGCCCTTTATTTATATCCCCCTTTTTTGTTTTGTTCTGTCAGAGATGGGTGTTCCATTGCTGTTAGAGAATTTTTTTTTAGAAAGGAAAAATTTTATTTTATCCTTTTGGCGGGGTGGTGGTACCAGGGATTGATTAAACTTAGGACCTTGTGCTTGCCAGGCAAGCACTCATTCTACTGAGTTATTTCCCTGGCCCTCCTTCTGTCTTTTCATAGAAGTTCATTTCTCGATCATAAAAATGATGTTTTTCACAAATGAGACCTTTTTTCTTCTCTGTTTAAGAAGATGCGGTGTCATGATGCTGGCCTTAAACACATAGTTTAGGCTGATGCTGTCCTGCTTCAACTTTCTGAGTATCTGGGATTCATGCTACTGCATTCTTCTCTGCTTACTTGGTTCCTAGTTTATATCATGCTTGGCATGTAGTCAAGAGCCCTAACATTTCTTGGCCCAGGGAGATAGCTCAGTAGAATAAGCACTTGCCTGGTGAGTACAGGGTCCTAAATTAAGTCCCCGGTAAAAAAAAAAAAAAAAAAAAAAAGGAGCCCTAACATTTCATAATTACCATTGTTTATGTATTAGATTTTAACTTTGGAGGGTGTGTTTTTTGAGAAGGTCTCCTTATGTAGCCCAGGCTGACCTTAGATGCTGCAGTCTTTTTGCCTCAGACTTCTGAGTGCTGGAATTATAGATGTGTGGGCCACACCCCTGGCTAGATTTTTATTTTTGTCAGTTTCACATGTATATGTATATATAATGTACATGTGTACATAAATATATGCTGTTAAGGTAAGAACAGGCCTGGCGAGATGGCTCCTGGTCTAAAGCACCTGCTTAGGAAAGCTTAGGCAACTGCAGGTACTGCAGTTTTTGATCCCCAGTGCCACATGTTGTGCCGGCGGAAACCCCAGGCATAGGGCAGGCTGAGCCGGCCACAATATTAAAAAAAAAGATAAGAATGGGATGGTGTCTCAATTCAGTTCATTTGAGAATCTGTCAGTTTACTTTTTTTCTGAAATGGTTACTGAATTGATGATAAAAGTGATGACATGAAGTGATGATTACAGTGCTTAGTGGGAAGGAGAGAAATAGAAGAGACCAGAAATGACTGGAGAATGAAATTTTCCACTGCTTGCTGCATGTGCTCTCTTGAGGAGATTTTACGGGTCTAAACTGTGAATCCCTGATGTGCACTTTTTAATGTGTTTTCTTCCACAACATGGAAATAACATAACAAACTAGATTAATTTTCTTGTAATAACAGTAGAAGTTTTATCAAAATAATACGTTGCTAAAACATACATTACTTGGCTTACAAGTTTTTAGTGTCAAAGAGTGGGTCATTTCTTAGTCTTTGTTCATTAATTGAGCCATAATGAGCAGTACTTAATTTTCTATGTACATGACACATCATGCTTTCTCTTCTTACAGCTACATATTCCGAAGTTTTTGTTTATGTGCAGTGAGGGAAAATTGGTTTGTATGAATCTTGGAGAACAAAGAAAATGGATAGCTTTGGAATTTAGATTACAGGTGTAGTTTTCATGTTTCAGATAAAAAAAGAGAGGTAATTAATTTTCCTCTTAATATCAGGATAAAGGGATTATGTGACAGTGCAGCCCAGTTCCTATAATAGACTACAGGGAAGATAATGCATAGATAATGCACAATCAGGTGCTTCTGTGTTTGAGAGTGACTAGTGCTTGGGTGAGAATAGAATGAATTCTCAGTAAGATGTTTTCTCGGCTATGGAAGATATTGGAAATAATTTTATCAGAATATTTTTAATACTACTCATATGGATTTTTGCAATTTCATACCACTTTCTATATATAAAGGCAGAAATAAGAAGTTGAACTTAAAATAACTAAGGAGCAACCACCAGAATAGTAGTTGGCTGGGACAGCCATAACAAAATACCGTGGGCTGAGTGACTCACACACAAAGGAAATGAATTTGTAAGGTGCCAGTAGGATTGGTCTGTGAGCCTTTCCTTTGGCTCAATTTATTATTATTATTATTATTATTATTATTATTATTATTATTATTATTATTGCTGGCTCACCTGCCCTGGGGTTGGAGCTGGCACAGCATGTGGTGCCTAAGCTTGCCTAAGCAGGCACTTTAGACCACTGAGCTATCTCGCCGGCCCTCCTCTGGCTTGAGATAGTTACCTCTTGCTGACTTTTTAGGTTGTGATTGTTCAGGAATGTCCCTGGTTTTTTCCTTCTTATGTAAGAACATCAGTTATATTGATTAGGACTCTATCTTGGTGACCTCATTTAACTTAATGAGCTCTAAAGATCTGGGCTCCACATCAGGTTATGTAATCAAGAACCAGGAGTTGGGAATTTAATGCATGAATTTTGGGAGAATGCAGTTTTCTCTTATGTTAATAGTAGGTAATAAAAACAGTTTCAAGGAAGAAAACAACTTTTTACAATTTTGTATTTTTTCCCTTTTACTTGATAAGATTTATGTAGTAGTACAATCGTTCCGTATTTTTTGTTGTTTTATATCTTCTAGCCGAAGAATTTTCATCCTCGGGCCTTCTCATCATGTGCCCCTCTCTCGATGTGCGCTGTCCAGTGTGGATATATACAGGACACCTCTATATGATTTGCGCATTGACCAAAAGAGTAAGTGTATAGAAATCTCACAGCTTTCAAATAGCTGCGTTCTTTTGGTAGGAATTATAATTTAATTTAAAATGGAAAAGTCATAAATTATATCTGTTTTAAAAATAAAATCTGTTAGCCGGGTGTGGTCATGCATGCCTATAATCCCAGCCCTTGGGAGGCTGAGGCAGGAGGATCAGTGTGAGTTCAAGACCAGCCTGGGCTATAAAAGTGAGCTCAGGCCAGCCTGAACTGCATAGTGAGACCCTGTCTCAAAAAGACAAAAAAGAAAAAAAAAAAAAAAATTTCCTACATTGGGTCTGGCAGGATGGCTCAGTGGTCTAAAGTGCCTGCTTAGGAAAGCTTGGGCGGCTGCAGGGACTGCGGTTCGATCCCTGGCACCACATGCTGCGCCAGCCCTGCCCTCAGGGCAGGTTGAGCCAGCCATAAAAATTAATAAACAAACAAACAAAAATTCTGAAACAAGAAAAAAAAAAAGATATAATTAGTGTTGAACCAGGGGTGATGGTGCATGCCTATAATCTCAGTCCTGGAGGTAAGGGGGTAGCTATGTGTTCTAGCTAGCTTGGGCCACGTAAGTTAATTCAGAGCCACCCCTGTACTTTGTAGTGATGCTGTCTCAACAAAATAGAACAGAACAAAACAAAGCAAACAAAAAACCCTCTAGTTTTTTTCTGCTAGCTGCAAAAATCTGTCATTTTCCAGACTGCAGAGGTTAAATTTATATTCAGGGATGTACCATGTACTCATGGTACGCTGAGAGGAGAAATGAGCATCCACACCAATTGGATGAAATGGCCATGATATTTTACTTCTTTGTATATCAGTTTTTTCACAGTAAGTGATTATACCTTTGTTTCTTTGTTACGATTTTTTTATGGGAAAAAATGAGCCTATAGTTGTGAAACTCAGAAAACTTTCCCCTTGCCTCTTCTCTCTTCACTTTCCTGTTGTACTTTTCTTTCTTGCCTTCAACTCAGCTACTTCTACCACTCTTTTTTATTTTGAGACAGGTCTAAGTTGCTGGGTGGCCCAGCTTGGGCTTCAGTTTGTGATCCTCTTGCCCCAGTATCACAGAATACTGGGATTATAGGTGTGCAGTACCATGCCCTGCTTATTCTTCTTCTTTTTTTTTTTTTTTTTTTTTTTTTTTTTTTTTTTTTTTTTTTTTTTTTTTTTTTTTTTTTTTTTTTTTTTTTTTTTTTTTTTTTTTTTTTTTTTTTTTTTTTTTTTTTTTTTTTTTTTTTTGTTTTTTGCATAGCTGTCATTTTGAGATACGATATTTATTTATTTATTTATTTACTTACTTACTTACTTACCAACCACTGGATCTTAGAAGTCAAATTTTTGTTTAGGTTTTCTTACACAATAGTTATAAAGACTTTTGATCTTACTAAGTTATTTTTTGGGGTGGAGGTAGAATAAATTAAAAGCTACAGAGCAGTGTAGAGCAGTGGGTTGTTTGTACCATTGAGAGGTCTACAAGCTTTGCTGTCACTGATACAGAGAATGGTACATCAAATACTGATGCACAGGGCTGGGGAGATAGCTCCGAGGCACAAGTGCCTGCTGGGCAAGTGCAAGGTCGTGAGTTCGAACCCTGGTCCCACAAAAAAAAAAAAAAAAATACTGATGCACTCATTATCCAGTTTTCTAGAGTTTTCTCTCATCTTGAACTCAGTTTATCTTCGAATTAACTGCAAGTTCATGAATGAACTTGGTTATGTATCCTTCAGTTCATTTTATTATATTTTAAGTATGTTAGGGATGCTATTTGAATTAACTTTGCAGCAGTTTCTTCTGTACAATGGAAGTTTCTATTTGCAAAAACTAAATGACTAGCTCTTTTTTATTTTAAGGCTCTATTTCCATACTATGAATATTTGAGTGTCATAGAGATTAACAATTTGTTATTAGAATGTGTTTTATTAATTAAACTGGAGCTTTACTAACTTTACATCTTGAGATAGTCTTAGGGAAAATACTGTCCTCCTAAAAGTTCATTGAGCCATTCAACAAATTGTAGGTTTGGATAGTCTGCAAATAAAAAAATGGATAAATTAAAAAAAATTAATACTTTTATTTTTATTTATTTATTTATTTTTTGTCTTTTTGAGACAGGGTCTCGCTATGCAGTTGAGGCTGGTCCTGAGCTCACTTTTGTAGCCCAGGCTGGTCTCGAACTCGAACCAATCCTCCTGCCTCAGCCTCCCGAGTGCTGGGATTACAGGCGTGCGCCACCACGCCCGGCCAATACTTTTATTTTAAAAAAATCTTATCTATTAGTTTATTTGATACAGAGTCTCACTATACAACTTGGACTCATAGTGATCCTCCTATCTGGAGTTCCAGGGCCAGCATGGCATGTGGTACCAGGGATGGAACCCAGGTCCTGTGCTCACCAGGCAGGTGTTTAGACTGCTGAGATATCTCCCCAGCCCAGAAATGCATAATTTTTAACCAAGTGTAATTTTGTGGAAAAGAGATTATATTACCATTTCTTTCTTTGATGTTGGTAAATATATTTAAGACTTAAAATAATTTTATACAATGTTTTTTATGTGCCGTATTCCATTTTTTCTTGCTTTACAGTGTCCATCTTAAGTACAGTTTATCAGAAAGATGTTTTCTGTTTTGTTTTAAGACAGGGTCTCATGTAGTTCAAGCTGGCCTTGAACTTGCGTTGATTCTCTTTCCTCAGCCTCCTGATGGCTGAGAGATACCCAACTTATCAGAAAGGCTTGGACTACTAGATCATTTTAAGTTCACTTGGTGCAGTGATGAATTTATGGTCTGTTAACAGTTAGAAGTTTTTAAAAATTTTCTTTTTACTTTTTGAGACAGTCTCACTATGTAGTCCAGGTTGACCTTCAGCATTCTCTGCAAACCAGGCTGACCTTGAACTAGTGTTTGTTCTGCTTCAGCCTCTCAAGTACTGGGATTACAGGTGTGTGCTGCCATCTGTGCTCACCTCCGTTTATGTTTTGATCTATGTTGGAAGCTTGATTTTGAGGAAAATATTATTCAAAGTCATACTTTTCTGTTCTCATATGGTAGAAACCTACAGTGCAGAATAGTTTTACACATATTAAAAAACAGAGCAAACTCCAAAGACTATTACTGCTTTTGTGAATAGACTAGTTGCTTTTCCTGTTTGGTGGGAATTCTAATTAGCCATGCTGTTGTTAGTATGTGCTGATTAAAGTCAAAAGAAAAGCCTAGGGCTGGGGAGATAGCTTAGCAGTCTAAGCGCTGCCTGGTAAGCACAAGGACCTGAGTTTGATCCCGGGTATCCCATGCTGTGCCAGCCCATGAACTGGGTGTGGTGGTATGTGCCTGTAATCCCAGTGCTGGGGAGGCAGAGACAGGAAGATATCACTACAGGTCTGAACTGCAGAGTGAGACCCTGTATCCAGTAAATTAAAAAAAAAAAAAAAAAAGAAAGAAAAAAGAAAAGCCTACACCCAGATGTGATTGAAATCATGAAAGGAATCAATTATGAGTTAAATTATTATTTTTTTTATTATTTTTTTACTTTTATTTTTATTTTTTTAAATTTTTTTTTTTTTTTTTCTTGTTTCAGAACCTTTGTTTGTTTATTCACTCATTTTTATGGCCGGCTCAGCCCACCCCGAGGGCAGGGCTGGCACAGCATGTGGTGCCGGGGATCAAACCACGGTCCCTTAAGCCACCCAAGCTTTCCCAAGCAGGCGCTTTAGACCACTGAGCCATCCCGCCGAGCCC
>PVJA010055897.1:0-10990 GCA_004027025.1 Myocastor coypus
GGGAAGGGAAGGGAAGGGAAGGGAAGGGAAGGGAAGGGAAGTCTAATAAAGGGGGGTGTATGAAGATACCTTAGTGGAGAGCATGTGCAAGATCCTGACGACCCTGAAGACCATGGATTAAAGCACCAGTTCAACACATACACACACACATACAAAAAGTTCCAAATCTTGTAAAATGTGTGACTATCAGGTCCAGGAAGTTCAAAGAATACCTTACATTTACCCAAATGGGATCCTGCCCATGCCACATTATAGTCAAACTGTCTAAAGGGAGAATTTTAAAGACAGGAAAATCCAATTGAGCTGTGTGTAAGAAGAGACCAATGGATCAACCAGAGATTCTCTGCAAGATGCTGCAGGACTCTGCAAGATTTTGTAGGCCAGGAGGGAAGGGGTATCTCATTAAGAGTCCTGAAAGGTGAAAACTGTCAGCCAAAATGTTGAATTCATAAAGCTATCCACCAGAAACAAAAGAGAAATAAAATCTTCCCATGAAAAGCAAAAATGGGGGGCTGGGGAGATAGCTCCGTGGCACAAGTGCCTGCCTGGCAAGTGCAAGGTTGTGAGTTCAAACTCCAGCTCCACAAAAAAAAAAAGAAAGCAAAAATGGAAGGAAGTTATTACCACCACACAGGTCCTACAAGAAAGGTTGAATGAAGTCCTACACTAGAAGAAAAAATAAAAAAATAAGACCAAGTGATATGCTGCCTACAAGAAATTCAAATAGAAGCAAACATGAATTTTTATATGTATATCAGATAATATACACTAAGCCAAAAATTGTAAAAGGAGACTATGTTAGTCAGCTCTGACTAAATAGCTGAGAAAAACAACTCAGAGAAAGATTTATTTTACCCCACAGTTTTAGAAGTTTGAGTCAACAGCCAACTGACTCCACTGCTTTAGCCCTGCATCAGATAGAAACAATGTGTAAGATAGAAGGATGTGCCAAAAGAAAGCAGCTCAGCTCATAGACGTCAGGAAGCTGAGACAGGCAGAAACAGACAGAGAGGAAAGGTCTGGGAACCAGATACAGTCCCCAAAATCCTATTCCTATGGTCCATTCCTTTCTTTTCTTTCTTTCTTTTTTTCTTTTCTTTTTTTTTCCTATGGTGCTGGGGGTCAAATTCAGGGCCTTGTGCTTGCCAGGCAGGTGCTTATGCCACTGAGCTATCTCCCCAGTCCCATTCCTTTCAAGTAGTCCCCACCTTCTATTTCTAAAACCTCCTAAAAATACCATAAAATTATTATTATCATCAGCAAATTAATAATGTTACATCCCTTAGGATCCAGTCACCTTCCAAAAATCCATCTTCTGACCACAAGAGCACATTTAAAATCTGAACCATAACAAAAATGAAAATGTCACTATACAATAATAAAAGGATCTGTCCAACAAAAGCAAAATTTTCTACCTATTTATACATCCAGTGCTGATACAACAAGGGCTGGGGATCTTAACACCCCACCTTTATCAGCAGATCATCTACATTAAAAAAACTAACAAAGAAATATTTGATTTAAGTTACACTGCAGAAAAAATGAGCAGATATTTATAGAACATTTCATCCAACAGCTTCAGAATACACATTCTTCTCATCAGCACACGGCACATTCTTCAAGACAGACCATATGTTAGGACAAAAAATAAGTCTCAAAATATTCAGGGCAGTTAGACCCTGTATCAAAATAAAAATATTTAAAATGGGCTGGAGAGGGGAGGGGGAGATAGCTTGGCGGTCTAAGTGCCTGCCTGGCAAGCACAAGGACTGGGGTTCAATCCCCGGTACTGCATGCTGTGCCAGCCCTGTGTCAAGCTGACCACCTAAACCACACATGGTGGAACATGCCTGCAATGCCAGAACTGAGGAGGCTGAGACAGGAGGATCACTATGTGTATTAGCTACATAGCTAGGCTGGGTACCAAATAAATAAAAAAAGATTTTAAAAAGAAAAATAGGCTTCACCTGTAATGATACAGCACTTGCTTAACATGTGCATGGTCCTGGGTTTACTCTCTAGTACCAGAAAAATCATAGCATGTATCTTGTTTGACCACAATAGAATAAGTCATCAAAAGGAACTTTAGAAATTATACAAATACATGGACATTAAACATCATTCTCTTGATAAACAAATGGGAAGTTTAAGTTTCTTGAAATAAATAAAAATTAAAACATAACTTACCAAAATCTGTAAGATACGAGTTGGGCAAGGTGGCACATGTTTGTAATCCCAGAACTTAGGAGGCTGAGGTAGGAGGATCACCTCAAGTTTGAGACCAGCCTAGGCTACATAATCAGTTCAAGGCTAGCCTGAACTACACAGTAAGACCTTGTCTCAAAAAAAAAAAAAAAAAAAAAAAAACCTCAAAACCTATAGGATATAGCAAAAAGTATGAAGAAGAAAAAGATTTATAGTAATAAATGCCTAAGTTAAAACACAGATTTCAAGGGCCAGCCAAATAGCTCAGCAGATTAAAGCATCTTCAGGGGGGTTAGGGAGATAGCTCCATGGCACAAGTGCCTGCCTGGCAAGTATAAAGTCATGAGTTCAAACCAGGGTCCCTCAAAAAAAAAAAAAAAAAAAGCATCTGCAAGTAGGCACAGGGGCCAGGAGTTCAATCCCAGGGCTTGATGTGCCAACTCCATCCCCCAGGTACACTAAGACTGGCAATTGAGACTGGGCATGGTGGCACTTGCTTGCAATCCCAGCTCTTGGGAGGCTATTAAAAAAAAAAAAAAACAGATTTCAAGCAAACAATCTAACAATGCAACTGAACTTAACAAAGCAAAAAGAAGCTACACCAAAAACTGGTAAAGTGAAAAAAAAAAAAAAAATCAGAGGAGAAATAAAATACAGACTAAAAAAAGAAAAAAATACAAAAGACCAATAAAACAAAGCTTTGGTTTTTGAAAAGATAAGCAAAATGGACAAACCTTCAGCAATAATAACCATTAAAAAAAAGAAAATACCCAAGTAAATAAAATCAAAGATGAAAAAAGTCATTAAAATAGATACAATACACAATGAAATACTACACTGTCAACGAATGATAAATTTGAGACATTTGTAAGAAAATGGATGCACCTGGAAAACATAATTTTTTTTAAAATGTATTTGGTTGTTGCAGGGCCTCACTACACAGCTCAGACTTGTGGTGATCCTCCTGCTTTCAGCTTCCCCACTACTGGGATTACACATGTGTGCTACCACACCCAGATTCTGTCAAAGGGTTAGTACACCCCAGGGACAGAGCTGGTGCACAGCATGTGGGACCAGTCCTGGTCTCTGTGCTTGCCAAAGCAGGCACTCAATCTGCTGAGCTATCTCACTGGCCCTGAAAAATATAATATTAAGTGAAATAAATCAGATATACAGAGTAAGTCATAGTACAAACAAAAACTATATAGGATAGATAGAAAGGGACCAAGGGACAGATCTCTTGCAATAGGGAAGTGGTCCAAGGGAAAAGGTGAAATAAGAAAGATAAGCCATGTAAACAAACTTAATAACTGCAATTACTATAAGCACTATATATTATAATATGAACTAAGAGAAATAATATCAACAAGTATGAAAAAGGGGACAAAGAGGTTGGTGAGATAGCTCAGTGATATAATTGCCAGCCTCACAAGCACAAGGACCCAGGTTCGATCCCCTATACCACATGCCATGCCACTCCAGAACCCAGATGCAACGGGCCAGCCACTGAAACCAGGTGTAGTAGTGCACACCTGTAATCCCAGTGCTAGGGAGGCTGAGACAGGAAGATCACTACAAGTCCAAGGTGCATAGTGAGACCCTGTACCAAATAAATAAATAATTTAAAAAGAAAAAGGGGATAGAGGAACCACTGGAGGAAAAAGGCCAGGCAAACAAGCAAAAGGATTAAAAAGAGAAAGAAACAAGCCATAATATGCATATGTAACCACTTCCAAGATGGCTGTAAATGCCATGAATTGTAAACATATATAATAAAAAATAAACTTTAAAAGTAAGAATCACAGAAATAGGAAGTATCATTAAAGACTATTATCAACTATCTGCCAACAAATTGGAAAAGTAGTAAGAAATGAATAAATTTCTAGGCATATATAGCCTATTAAATTTGAATCACAAAGACATAGAAAATTTTAATAAACCAGTAACAAGTAATGAGACTGACTCAGCAATAAAAAGTCTAATGAAAGATAAAGCTAGAATTAGATGGTTTTTCTGCTGAAGTTTAGCAGACCTTCAAAGAAAAATTAATGCAAATTATCAAATAATTTGGAAGAAATAGAGTCAGAACCCCTTAAAACTCATTCTATGAAATCAGCAACTATCAAAACCAAACAGGAACAAAAAAATAAAACTACTGAGCAATATCCTTGATGAAGACAGAAGCAGAAATTAACAAAATACTTGTAAATAAAATCTAACTGCACATCAAAAAGACTAAACACAAGGGACTAGGGAGATAGCTTAGTACAAGTGCTTGCCTTGCAAGCCAAGGGCCTGAGTTCAATCTCCGGTTCTGCAAAAAAAAAAAAAAAAAAAAAAAAGATTAAATACAATGATCAAGTAGGAATGATCAGCCAGGCGTGGTGGCGCACGCCTGTAATCCTAGCACTCGGGAGGCTGAGGCAGGAGGATCGGTGTGAGTTCGAGACCAGCCTGGGCTACAAAAGTGAGCTCAAGGCCAACCTGAACTGCATAGTGAGACCCTGTCTCAAAAAGACAAAAAAAAAAAAGGAATGATCACAAACATCTAAGGATGGCTCAATACACATAAATCAATAAGCATAATTTATCATATCAATAAAATGAAAGACAAAAATCATAATCATAATAGATGATGAAAAATCATTCAGTAAAACTCAATCTCCATCATTTAAAAACCTCAAAAAATTAGGTATATAAAGAAAATACCCCACACAATAAAGGCTATAATATACAACAAACCTGTAGTAAACCTCATGCTGAATGGGGAAACACTAAAATTATTTCCTTTAAACCCTAAAACAGGGGCTGGGGAGATAGCTACGAGGCACAAGTGCCTGCTGGGCAAGTGCAAGGTCGTGAGTTCAAACCCTGGTCCCACAAAAAAAAAAAAAAAAAAAAAAAAAAAAAAAACCCTAAAACAGCTAAGAATGTAGCTCAGTAATGTAGCACCTACCTGGCAAGTACAAAGCCCTGAGTTCGATTCCCAGTAGCAAAAAATAACAATAAAAATTAATAGATTAGGGCCAGCAAGATAGCTCAGTGGTCTAAAGTGCCTGCTTAGGCAACCTTAGGCAACTGCAGGGACTGCAGTTCAATCCCCGGCACTACATGTTGAGCTAGCCCACCCACAGGGCAGGCTGAGCTGGCCATAACGTAAATGAATAATAAATAAAGCTTTTAAAAAAAAATAGATAGACAGAAAGACTAGCTAAAACCTAGGATAAACAAGAATGTCTATTTTCACTACTCTTAATCAGAATAGCATTGAACTTGCCAGGCATGGTGGCACATGCCTATAGTCCCATAAATCTGGATACAGAAACAGGAGGATTGTTCCAAGTCCAAGACCAGCCTGGGCTACAAAGTGAGCTTAAACCTAGCCTGAACTGCATTATGAGACCCTGTTTCAAATGTACACACACACACACACACACACACATACAAAGCACTGAAGTCTTAGCCAGAGCAATAAAGCAAGAGCAGAAATAAAAGACATCCAAATGGAACAAAGAAGTTCATGTTATCCCAGTTGACAGATAACATAATTTTAGATTTATAAAAACCTAGAGAATTCACTAAAAGAACTATTACAGTACACCAAAAGAACTGACAAGCAAATCCAGTAAAAGCTGAAGGAAATAAGCCCAACATATAAAAATCAGAATTATTTTTATTAGTATATAAAAAGTATAATAAAAGAAACCAAGAAAGTAATCACATTGACAACAGCTATGCAATAAGCCATATAAACATAAATTTAATTAAGGGAATGATGAATCTCTACAGTGAAGATTACAAAGTAACTCCACCCAAGTAACTGATATTCTAGGCATGTATCACTTTACCCAGCTCAGTCAATTGATTTTTCTTTTTAATGAAAGCAAGATACACTAGAGAAAAGAAAGAATCTTTAATAAATAGTGGTGGAAAAGTTTGATATTCATATGGATTTTTTTTTTCTTTTTGCAGTATCAGGGAATGAACTCAGGACCTTGCATTTGCCAGGCAAGTGCTTATTCTACTGAGCTATCTCCCCAACCCTCTATATCCATATGGAGAAGGGACAAACTAGACCCATTTCTCACTATATAAAAATCAATTCAAAGTGGGTCAGTGATTTAAATATAAGAGTGAAAACTATGAAGCTACTAGAAGAAAAAAATCAGGAAAATGCTGGAGGTCTGGAGTTCATATATTGTAATTCCAGGGACATGTTATTGGAATTCTAGACAGTAAATTCCAACCTACAACTTCCAATGCCACCTATGGAAAAAAGAAGAAGAAAGAAGGGGGACCTATCCACATAGCATCTTGATCCAGCAGCACAGCGACTGGCCAAGCTCCAGCTCAGACTCTGCCCACCATCCCGACTGGGTCATGCAGCAGCCTCAACCCGTGTCCATCCCCTGACTCACCAATAGCCTGAGCTCCAAGTTCATCCACCTTCCTGACCAGGCCTCAGAACAGCCAGGTAAGAACTCTCTCAGCTGGCATTCATCCTCTGACTCAACAACTGCCCGAATCCTGACTCCACCCACTGGCCCTACACGACCACCAACCATCCCCACACTGCTGACCATGGTCCTGACCCACAGGGCCTTGTAGCAGCCTGCTGCCTGAGCTCCAACTTGCAGCCAGATATGTCTGGAGGGGAATAAGCTTGGTGGATCCAGACCCAAATTTCCATAGGCATTAACTGCATAAGTCCATCAAAGTGCAGAGATCACTGCCATAAAAAATGATAAAGCCAAGGAGCAAGATCCAATTTCAGGTCTCGAGTCCACCCAAAACAAATACAGGAGACACTAACATAGAAGAAAATGGAAATCATGCAGACAAAAATCTCCGAATTGGTAGCATCTGAGGTAGACAGACAAGTGCAGAAATGTATAGAGTAAGTCAGATCAGAGACATCTGAATTAAAAAAAAAGAAATGCATGAATTAATAGACTCTGAAGTGGAAAAACAACCGCAGAAACATATAGAGGAAACTAGAGCAGAAATAACCTCTGACGTTAAAAAAGACCTCTCTAAATTAATAGCATCTAAAGTAGGGGAACAGGGGCCAGCAGGATGGCTCAGCAGTCTAAAGCGCCTGCCTTGGAAAGTTTAGGCAACCGCAGGGACCAAGGTTTGATTCCTAGCACCACATGCTGTGTCAGCCCCACTCCCAGGGCAGGCTGAACCAGCCATAACACAAATAAAAAAATAAATAAGATTTAAAATAAAATAAAAATTAAAAAAGAAGAAGTTGAGAATGGGATAGTGTCATTTATCTATCTGTGTCTACAGGTTTGTATCAAAAAATAAAATAAAGTAGGGGAGCAACTACAGAAAGGTAGAGAGGAAAACAGAGCAGAAATAATCTCTAAACTAAAGAGAGAAAGGATAACTATAATGAGAAACTTCAATACTATTAAAGAAGACATTGATTAAAAAATTAGAGGAAAATAGAAAAATGATGGATTCCTTGATTGAGCAATATAGGAAAGAAACAGATCACATGAAACAGTTTCAAAGAGATATACAAGAAAATAAAATCTCAACCACAAGTTGGCAAAACCATATGAACAAAAGTGAAGATAGAGTCTCAGATCTTGAAGACACAGTCACAGCTAGTGAAAAGATAAAGGATCTCTTAAAAACAACTAGGATGCAGGAAAAAATAATTCAACATCTGCAAGATGATGCAAAAATGAACAACGTGAGATTAATAGGAATTAATGAGAAGAAAGGAGTCAACACAAATGATATAAAAAGAATATGGGCAGAATAGCAGAAAACTTCCCAAATATGAGAAAACACTGGATATTCAGTGACCAAAGCATACAGAACCCCAAATAACATCAACATTAATAAAAACACACCCAGACATATAATAGTCAAAATACCAGAAACTCAGCAGAAGAATAGTATTCTAAAAGCTGCTAGAGAAAAGAAACATCACATTTAAAGGAAAACCCATCAGAATAATAGCAGAGAAAAAAGAAAAAAGAAAAAACAATAATGGCAGATTTCTCTTCACAAACCATGAAGTCAAGAATAGCATGGAGCAGCCCAGACTCTATATCCAGAAAAATTCTCTTTCAAGTATGAGGGAGAAGTGAAACACTTCCATGACAAGAAACAACTAAAGTTGTTTGATCAACCTTATATACCTATATCTATTAATCTAAACTGATCTGATGATGAAAATATGTAATATAACCATTATTACATTTAAATAAAAAAGAAACAACTAAAGAATTTCATGACGTCAAAGCCAACCCTACATAGTATACTAAAAAATATCTTAGAGATGGATCAAAATTACTCAAAATCAAGAAATGAGAACAGAAAGATCCCACCAAATAGGGTACTCAATTAAACACAGGAGAAAAAGGGGTAAACAACAGTAAGTGAAAGTCATGTCAATCATAAGTCAATACATTTCAATTATAATCATCAATGTAAATGGACTCACTTCTCTAAAATAAATAGACTGGCAGAATGGATAACGAAGCAAAATCCAACAATATGCTTTATACAAGAAACACACTTCACTCACAAAGAAACTCATAGACTAAAAGTTAAAGGATGGAAACAGTACTACATGATCCAGCACCTCAAAAAAAAGCAGGGTAACAATCCTGTTTGCAGACAGTCTAAACTTCAAACCAAGATTGATCAAACAAAATAAAGAAGGCCACTACACACTGGTTAGGAGGAAAATTCAAGACAAAAAGGTAACACTCATAAATATATGCACCTAACATGGGAGCAGCAAGTTATATAAGGCAAACCTTAATGGACATGAAAACCTAATATCCAATACCACAATCTTAACAGGAGACCTTAACACACCCTTATCTGAAAAACATAGGTCAAGTGGACAAAAAATTAGCAAAGAAGTAGCAGAACTGAACCAGAACTTGGAACAACTGGAATTAGTAGACATACACAGAGTGTTCCACCCAACCACTTCTGAATACACATTTTTTCAGCTGCACATGGGACATTTTCTAAAATAGACCACATATTAGTACATAGGTCATGCTTCAGTATATACAAGAAAACAGAAATTATCCCATGCATATTATCTGACCACAGTGTAATGAAACTTGAAATAAATGACAAAAGAAACTACAAGAACCCCAGAAATACATAGAAACACTCTTGTTGCTTAAACACTCTTCTCAACAACCAGTGGGTTACAGATGAAACTAAACAAGAAATTAAACAATATCTAGAATTTAATGAAAATTCAAACATAACCTACCAGAATTTATGAGATGCAATGAAAGCAGTTCTTAGACGGAAATTTACAGCTCTGAACTCACACAATAAGAAAACAGAACAGGAACACATAAATACTCTCATGAAGCACCTAAACCAACTAGAAATGGAAGAACAAACAAAATCCAAACTCAAAGACAGGAGGAAATTATAAAGATTAGAACAGAAATTAATTCAATTGAGACAAGGAAAACAATACAAAGAATTAATGAATCAAAAAACTGGCTCTTTGAAAGAGTAAATAAAATTGATAAGCCCCTAGCTAACCACATCAAAAAGAGGAAAAAAAGGACTCAAATTCATGCAATAAGGAATGAAAGGGGTGAAATTACTGCAGACCCAGCAAAGATTCAGAGGATCATAAATAGCTACTTTGACAATCTTTACTCTCACAGAATTGAAGACACAGATGAAATGGATAGATTCCTAGAAAAGTACAAATTACCCAGACTCAATAACAGCCAATGAAATATGAGCTGTAATAAAAGAAATTATTAGTAGATATAAGATATAACAACTCTCAATAATAGCCAATGAAATATGCGCTGTAATAAAAAGCATACCAACAAAGAAAAGTCCAGGACCTGATGAATTCACCACTGAATTCTACAAGAAATTTACAGAAGACATAATCCCAATACTCCTCAAACTCTTCAATGAAATTGAAAAGGAAGCAATCCTTCCAAATTCATTCCTAGAGGCGTTACACTGATACCAAAACCAAAGAGAGATACAACTAGAAAAGAAAACTACAGGCCAATTTCTCTCATGAACATAGATGCAAAAATTCTCAATAAAATCCTATTAGAATACAACACATCATCAAGAAGATTATTCACCATGACTAGGTAGGATTCATCCCAAGGATCCAAGGATGGTTCAATATATGCAAATCTATAAATGCAATACACTATATCAATAGAGCCAAAACCAAAAATCACATGATCATCTCAATTCATGCCGAAAAAGCCTTTGACAAAGTCCAACATTCATTCATGTCCAAAGTCCTACAGAAAATTGGAATAGGAGGCCTCTACTTCAACCTGATAAAAGCCATCCAACAGATAACATAATTCTAAATAGGGAAAAACTGAACTCTTTTACTCTCAAATCTGGCATAAGACAAGGATGTCCTCTATCACCACTCCTATTCAATACAGTTCTGGAATCATTCGCTACATCCATTAGACAAGCAAGAGAAACAAAAGGAATAAGAATAGGTACAGAAGAAGTAAAACTATCACTATTTGCAGATGACATGATAATCTACTTAGAAGACCCAGAAAACTCCACCAAGAAGCTACTAGAACTAATACACAAATTCAGTAGCATAGTAGGTTATAAAGTCAACACACAAAAGTCAATAGCATTCTTCTACACAGATAGCAAACACACTGAGAGAGAAATTAGAGAAACAGTACCTTTTATAATAGCACTGAAGAAAATGAAGTACTTAGGCATTAACCTAACTAAGGAAGTAAAAGACCTCTTCAATGAAAACTACAGT
>PVJA010055898.1:0-11030 GCA_004027025.1 Myocastor coypus
ATTTTCAAGTACTACTCTTGATAGAATGACAGTAACTGAGTTTACACAAGGAGCAGTACATATCAAAAAGACAAGAGTGACATGTATTCCAAACATAATTTTAGCATTACATTGTGCTATAATCAATATGCTGAACCTTTTGAAGGTTCTTAAGACCAATATCTGATTCATCCTGTGTACATCAGTGTATGGTTTTGCTCTTGATATGTTTTCTGCTTTATCTGCTTCCAGTCGCTTCGTTGTTTAGTCCATAACACATTCAGCTGAGAACACACATTATTTTCAAGATCTTATAAAACAAGGTCTTATAAAACACTCGGGTTTAGTCGGGAGTGGTGGTGCACGCTTGTAATCCCAGCACTTGGGAGGCTGAGGCAGGAGGATCGGTGAGAGTTCGAGACCAGCCTGGGCTACAAAAGTGAGCTCAAGGCCAGCCTGAACTGCACAATGAGACCCTGTCTCAAAAAAAAGACCAAAATAATAACAGTAATAATAATAATAATAATAATAATAATAATAATAATAATAAAACATACTCTGGGTTTAAAAGTAAACCTTAGCAAGTTTTATTTTATTTTATTTTTTATTTATTTATTTTTTTTTGTGGGACTGGGGTTCAAACTCACGACCTTGCACTTGCCCAGCAGGCACTTGTGCCTCGGAGCCATCTCCCCAGCTTCTTTAGCAAGTTTTAAAGACTGAAATCATACAATATATGTCTTCTCCCCATAATGGAATTAATACAGAAATAAACTACAGAGAACTGGACTGATAGCACAGCAGACTAAAGCACCTACTTTGGTAGAGCGCAGCGGCCAGGGTTCAATACCCTGCGTGCTGTGCCAGCCCTGCCCCCGGGGTACACTGAGATGGTGATTGAGACTGGGCATGGTGGTGCGCCCTTGTCATCCCAGCACTTAGGAGGCTGAAAACAGGAGGATCACAAGTCCAGTCTATATAATGAGACCCCGTAGACCCTGTCCTAAATACAGAAAAAGAAAATAGTAATAATAATAATAATAATAATAATAATAATAATAATAATACCTTTAGAAAAAAAGAAGAAATAAACTACAGAAAAATAACAGGAAAATCTCCAAACACTGAAATTTAAATAATACATTTTTTAAAGAAATGTGGACCAAGAGGAAGCCTAAATTCAATTTTTGATGCAAATGACTGAATTTAAATACAGCTTATTTGAATTTATGGCAAGGAGTTATAGCAGAACTGAAAAAGAGATTTATAGTAGATTAAATGCTTGGAGTGAAAAAGGGGGAAAACTCAAACCGATAATCAAAGAATCTATAAATGGAGGAATAAAATAAACCTAAAGCAAACAGAGGAAATAATAATGTCGGCAGCAGAAGTCAATAAAGTCAAAGTCAAGAAAGCAATATCAGGACATAAGCCAGGCATAGTGGCACATGCCTGTAATCAGAGCACTTGTGGGGCTGAGGCAGGAGTATCCTTGTAAGTTCACTGGAGGCCAGCCTGGGCTGCAAAGTGAGTTTAAGGTCAGCCTGAACTACATAGTGAAGCTGTCTCAAATACACACGTGCGTGTGTGTGCGCGCACACACACACACACACACACACACACACACACCCCAAAGAAAAAACTTCATAAAACTATTAAATTGCTAGCAAGATTGACATTGCAATAAGAGAGTACACAAACCGCCAATATCAGTAAATACAACAGGCTTAGTACAAAAGGTACTGCGGGCTTAAAAAAAAAAATGAAAGAAATATGTGCGGCTGAGAAGCACAGAGGGTGTCCGGATGTGCAGAGAGTTCAGGACATTTCCTTTGTTTTCAAGTCTTTCTTGCTCCCATCTCCTTTCCTGACAGGTGTAGCTAGGTCCCAACAGAGGAGGACACGCTGGTCCTACCACGTTTGATCCTAGATGGGGGATATGGTCGTGCTAGGTGAGCCTCGCTGCAAGGGGAGCCTTGTGGTTTAGATCTAAGAGTACTCTCTGTTAGAGGTAAGGCCTGGGAGAATATTGTTGCCCTCATAATAGTTATACAGAGCACAGGGTGTAGACATGATAAATTTTCTGATCTATATTGGTAAGGAAAGAAAAGAAAAAGAAAAAATTTCTTCTCTTTGAACTGTGAGGAAGTTATATACATAGTCCAATGTTTCTTATTTGCATTGGGTTACTGATGAAACTGGCCAAAAGAAGACGTACAAGGTCAACAAGAGGGAAGAAGACAGAAGTCAGTCTGGGAGTGACACGGCATGGGTTTTGGATCCCCATGCCGTACTGGCTCACTGCCAGGGCGACCTAGCAGACTTCTGCATGGGCCCAGACCCATCGGAATGTAAGCCAAAATAAATTTTATCTTCTTTACATTGTGGGTGTCAGGTACTTTGTTCTACTGACAGGAAGGTGACAAAAAGAAAGCCTCATTTTTTGGTTGGAAGGCTGAAGTGCCTCGAGGGTCCAGGAAGTGCCAGGAGTGGGAGGAGTTTAGAACACTAACCCCCAAGGTTACGCATGACCCCCGGGACCTGTCTCCTTTTGCTATGGTGTTATGTGTTAATTTAACTGGCACAGGGTGCCCTTGATCTGAGTACATCCAAAGGTTGTGTTTCCAGTTGTGAAGAGAGCACAGTGGAGAGACACACGGTGTCACCCACCCACACAGGGTCACTCCAGACACTCTTGACACATTGCTTACACTGGATCTGCATGGCTGTGAGTGTGTATTTTGAAACACTTTTGGAAAACTAGTGAACTTAATGAGATCACTTTAGTTCTTCTGCTGTTCTGGAGCAATGTGGACAAAGAACAGGATGCACTACAGAATTTATACACTTAGGTCAAGTGTCACAAACACCTGAAAACTTCTCACTGCCCTGCTGCAGACCAGCTAGTTTCCGGCATCACTGAGAATCTCAGCCTGAGCTGGCTGGACTCCCAGCCCTGCACTGATGGAGAAGGAAGAGGCAATGGGGTGGGATGGTAGAGCTGAGGACGGAGTTGGCCTTGCCAGTGCAGCAGACATTGCTCTGCCCATCCGGGCCACCTTCCAGCATGAGGAAGCTGAAGTGTCTTGCGTGGAACGGGGGCCACACCAGTCAGTGTGGGTCTGCTCAGGACCCCATGATCTTTCAGACCCAGACATTGGGTTATTATGAGGTTAACCAGGCTTTTACTCCAGTTGCAGCCTCTGCGAGATGTGGTAACTGAGCAGAGTGACAGGTCTGCTGGAACCCCAGGAGCAGTACCCATCTGGCCAGTTTGTCTCTCTTCACGCAGAGCAGCGAAGCTCAGGGCGCACCTTTGCTGTCCACCTCGCAGCACTGCCTTCCACTCTCTGCACTGACATAGTTTAAGTTCCACAGGTCTCATCTGACTTGGTCTTTTCATGTTGCTCCAGACATTTTTTTGACTAAACCTAGTGAATAACAAACAGTACCTGCTCCAGGCTTACTGGGACCTGTCCACATCAGAGAGCAGGAAATCAGGTTGTCAGGAGTCCAGCAGCCTTTCTCTGTGGGGCTCCGTGTAGTCTGGAGGCCTGGAGTATGCTGAGCCATGGCTTCAGATCGGACTTGTAGTGATCCTACTGTCTCAGCTTCCCTGGCGCTGAGATTACAGGCATAGGTCACCATGCCCAGTTTCAATGGCCAGTACAGCATGCCTGGGGTTCCAGGGTGGGCATGGCATGTGGTACTGGGGACTGAACCCAGGTCTTTGCACTTGCCAGGCACTTGCTTGGAGCTATCTCCCCAGCCCACATGTTATAATGTTTGTGATGGCTGACATGTTGACTTCTCGACTTGAGACGTCTAGAAGTTTAAGTGACTCAGTAGGGGGCTAGGGTCCTCATTATGTGAATATCCTGTGCCTCTGCAAGAGGACATAGAAAAGGTAAGGGACCCTCCTAGGGTGAAAAGTTCACACACAATATAAGTGAGGAAAATAGGCTTGCCCCCATCCTTTTGCTCCTGTTGCTTTTGCTATCTTCTGCCACCTTGAAGTGTAGCCCCTGTGTCACACCACCTGCCTTGGAGCCAGCTGAACTAAATAACCCTTCCCTTCCTTAAATTTGACATTGGGTATTTTTGTCTCAGCAACAAGAGAGATATAACTATGACACACATTCTTCATTTGGGTACACTATTTTGGCTCCTGTAACAAGTGACCCTGATGGCTGCTGCATTGCAGGGTGCCAGAAGAGAATAAAGCTTTGCAATAGTCTTGGACTATAGTGCAAGCTCCTCTGCCACCTGGCTACATGGCCCAGTGGATCTAAGGGTGCTGGCATCATGGCAAGGAAATCACGGCGTAAGCCCTTAGGACTCCAGAGAAGGCCTTACTGTCCTCTATAGGTAACTGGTCTCCTCTCAAGAATCAGCCTCTGGCCTGCTGTTGGGCTTAGTGGAGCCGGGATGCTTAACCACATGTCATCAAGATATTGTGTAGCCTGACCTACTCTCAGGAACTGCTGTCATCTGAGCTACCCAGCCATACAGCTGGGCAGGTAAAGCAGCCTCTGTATTAGTCACTTTCTGGTTGTTGGGACACAGTGCAATTTACAGAGGAGGAAGTGTGTGTGTAGGGGGAAGTGATTTGGTTCACAGTTTCAGAGGTTCAGTCCATAGTCAGCTGGATCACAGAAGGAACATCATGGTAGAGGGGCATAGCAGAGCAAAAGGGACTCATTTTACGATGGCTAGGACACAGCAGAGCACAGGGGGAGGGCCAGAGAGCAAAGGACCAAGACCACGTGTAGTCTCCAGGGTGACCACCCCATCACCCTCTTCCTCCAAATGGGCCTCACTGCCTAAGAGCCCATTCAGTGAATTACCCCACTGTTGAGGTTTGTGACCTCTCAACCCCACCAAGTGTCTCACAAAGCAGTAAGGTGGAAAATCAAAGTAACTGGCACACCTTCATCGAATAGAAGTGGCATGCATGAGAAGAGGTCTAAGTAGGCCCTCAAGACCCAAGTGACATGAAGTGGCCCACTTCTAAGGTCTCCACTCCTGCTATACTCTCCCTCTTCCTGCTGTACCTGTGACCCCACCAAGACCTCCTTGTGACCAATCAACAGAAGAGATGACTTAGGCCAGGTGTACATACAGCTTGACATGATATGCAGGCACCACCCAATAGTGGACAGCTGCAGCACCATGCGCCCTGGGGGATGTCCCTGTAGGACAATGATGATGTTGATTTTTCCCTGTGGGAAGAACTCCAGGCAGACAGCTGGGCATGCACATGGCTTGAGAGGGGAAATGGCCAAACATAGGATTATATACATGGGCTGTGGCCAGTGGTTTGGCCAGGCACTTGGAAGACATATAGTTGGCATATTGGTGGCAAAGGAATTTGATGAAGCAGTATAGAGAGAGACCTCTCTGAAGGGTTGAACACATGAAGATATTCATGTTTCATGGAAACACTCACCATGGAGTGACTGCAGAGGAAGAGTTTCATAATCACATGGATCGGCTGACTTCCTCTGGGACATCAGTCAGCCTATTCTGCCAGCCACCTGTCATTGCCAGTGACTCATAAACTGTGGAAATTATACATGGGCTCAGCAACATGGTACTCTACTCTCAATGCCATGCTGGCTATGGCTACCACTGAGTGCCCGAATGCCACCAGCAGAGACCAACACTGAGTCCTCAGTACATTATCATTCCTTGGGTGACCAGGCAACTACCTGATGGTAGTTGCTACACTGGACATTTTTATCACAGAAAGGGCATGAACACATGCCCTACTTGGAATGAACACATTTACTCAATGAAATGCTTGAGCAAAAATTATCACCCAGGGACTTGTGACTTGCCTTGCCTTATCCACTGTCATGCTATTCCACATTGCATTATGTCTGATCAAGAAGCTTTCACATAAAGTACAACAGTGGTCCAATGCTCATGGGACTCACTGGTTTAATATTCTCCACCCTCCTGAAGTAGGGGACAGATACAACACAGTGGAATGACCTTCTGAGGGCTGCGGAGCAGGAGTCAGCACCTCAAGCCTGGGGCAAGGTATTCCTGAAGGCTTGATATACTTTGAGTTAGCATGCAGTGTGTGGAACTCTCTCTCCCACATCTGAGAGTCACAAGTTCAAGAGTAAAAGGGCTGCAATGGGAATGATACCACCATTATCTAAAGTGACCTACTAGCAAAATTCTTGATTGTTATTTCATTAGCTTATGGTCATTTGCCTGGGTCTTAGCTCCAGAAGTGGGGAATGCTTCCACCAGGAGATACGATACTGACCCACTGATTTTTAAGGTTAGACTGCCCAGCCACTTCAGTTTCCTCATAGCTCTCAACCAATAGGTAAGGAACGCCAAGGAAGCCTCTGGGCATGGTGGTGCACACCTATGAACCCAGCACTCTGGGAGGCAGACAGGAACACTACAAGGTAAAGCCCAGCCTCAGAAGCTTAGCAAAAACCTGCCTCAAAACAAAAACAAACAGGGCTGGGGAGATATCTTGGCAGTCTAAGCATCTGCCTGGCAAGCACAAGGATCCAGGTTGGATCCCCAGTACTGCATGCGGTGTTGGCCACTGAAACCAGGCATGGTGGCACATGCCTGTAATCCCAGCACTAGGAAGGCTGAGACAGGAGGATCCCCACTAGCCTGAGCTGTGTAGCAAGACCCTGTACCAAATAAATAAATAAAAGATTTTCATTTAAAAAGTGGGAATGCAACTCATTTAAGGCCTTGGATTTAGTTCCCAACAACACAAAAAAAAGAAAAAAGTAAGAACATGTCTAGAATGTATAGAATATGGGATCTCTCTCTCTCTCTCTCTCTCTCTTTCTCTCTCTCTCTCTCTCTCTCTCTCTCTCTCTCTCTCTCTCTCTCTCTCGTCTTTTTGAGACAGGGTCTCACTATGTGGTTCAGGCTGGCCTTGAGCTCACTTTTGTAGCCCAGCCTGGTCTTGGACTCGCACCGATCCTCCTGCCTCAGCCTCCCAAGTGCTGGGATTACAGGCGTGCACCACCATAGAATATGCAATCTCTTGGTGCATGTCTTAGTCTCATCATGTGCTGTTGTGACTACGGCACAATGAGAAGCTAATGGCAAACCACAAGAAGCTCATCCAGCGAGGGTCAGGTATGAGGTATGGTCCGGACCCTCAAGAACAAAGATTTGGGTCTCTGCACCAGCAAAAGCAGCATCCAGCTGTGGCTGAGAGGAAGGGAACACAGATGGGGAGGTTAGGGTCATTACTCGAGCCTGAGGCTGTCTAAAGACCAAGGACTGTCTTTGTTGTGGGCCCTTCCTCTTCATTTAATACATGCATTTGCACAGGTATGCAGTTGTGTGTCTGGATATATGCAGGTTTCAAAAGAAAACACAGCAGGAAATCTTCATGACTTGAGGTTAGGAAAAGAGTTCAGACAGGACACCAAGTACAAAGGCAAATTAATTTTTCCACAAAGGCAACAATTAATAAACTTATCAAAATTAACATAGCTTGGAAAAAGACGGATAAGACTTCAAGAAGACAGCAGTAGACTGGGAGATTTTTCCAAACCACACATCCAATTAAGGATCTATTTTAAGAATACATATGGAGGGGCTAGGCAGGATGGCTCAGCCTGCTTAGGAAAGCTTGGGCAGCTGTAGGGACTGCGGTTTGATCCCCAGCACCACATGCTGCGCCAGCCTTGCCCTCAAGGCAGGCTGAGTCGGCCATAAAAATAAATGAACAAACAAAAGTTCTGAAACAAGAAAAAAATAAAATAAAAACAATTCTTTAAAAAATAAAAAATATAAAAAAGAATACATATGGAGAACCCTTCAGGGTCTGGGGTATGACTCAGTAGATAGCATTTGCCTAGCATGCACAAGGGCCTGGGTGTGACCTCTGGAATCACAAGGGAAAAAAGAATGCCTCAAAGTCAAGTTAGAAATCATTCAGATGAAAAGTGGGCAAAAGGCTTGAGCATAAAATTTACCAAAGAGGATGATAAATATGGATGACAAGTAAGCATGTTTGATGTTCAACCTTAGTAGTCACTATGATCATGAAAATTAAGATCACAATGAAGGGGCTGGGAAGATAGCTCAGGGGCACAAGTGCCTGCCTGGCAAGTGCAAGGTCCTGAGTTTGGTCTCTGGTTCTGGAAAAAAAAAATAGACCACAATGAAACACCCTGATACTAGAATAGCTAACATAAAAATACTGGCTCTATGTAGGGGATGTATCTCAGCAATAGAGTGTCTGCTTAGCATGTATGGGGTCCTGGGTTAAAGCTCTAGTAGCCCCCAAAATAATAGTACCAATAACGATAAAAACACTAAAACTGGTGATGCTGGTGTTGGTGAAGAGGAAGTCCTGAAACTCCTCCCTTGCTGATGTGAGTGCTAAGTGATGCAGGCACTCTAGGAACAGCCTGACAGTTCTCAGTGGTTCTCAACCTTTCTAATGCCGTGACCTCGCAATACAGTTCCTCATGTTGTGGTGACCCCAAACCAAAAAATAATTTTGGTGGCTACTTCAAAGCTGTAATTCCAAATAAATAACATGTTGAGAACCGCTGTAAAGCTATGTAGCCCAGCCTCCTTACTCTTGAGTTTTACTCCAGAGTAACAAAAATTTTTGTCACAGGAAAGCCTCTACAAGGACTGGTGAGATAGCTCAGCAGACTAAGTGCTTGCTTTGGCAAGCCCAGGGACTGGGGTTCCCTGAGACCACATGCTGTGATGGCACCAGGCATGCTGAGCCCGCCAAAGAGATTGGGTGTGGTCATATGTGCCTGAAATGTTAGCGCTGGGGAGGCTGAAAACAGGAGGATCACTGTGAGTTCATGCTGCATAGTGAGACCCTGCACCAAACACATTTTAAAAAGTTAGTGTTTAATGGATACTACTGTTCAGTTTGAGATGATGGAAGTCCTGGAAAGGACTACACAGCACTGTGAGCACAAGGCTACTGAACTGTATGGTAAAATGGTAACTTCTATGTTTTGTATTTATGACCACTAATTGTGATGGTAAAAATAGGTGCCTAAATTAGTGAAGCAGAGTTCCAAGCGTGTCTGGGTGGGTTTATGGAGGTGTGACGTTGGGTACTATATATAGTCTTTGTTCCCTTCCTCTCTGGCGCTGTTCCTTGCTCTGATTTTGGGCCACATTAAAGTGAGTGCTCTACCATGCCCTCTGCTCTCCAAAACCCTTTGCCATATTTCCGCTTTTCAGCCAACTAATCATTGACTAAACTCTAAAACCATGAGCAAATAAACCTCTCCTCCTTTAAGCTGTGGGTGTCAAGTATTTTGTCTAAACAACAGGAAAAATACAGGAAACTAGTAGCTGAGAAGTAGGGTTGTTCCTGTTACTATACTGTGTGGGACACAAGCCTTTGGAGCTAATTTATTCTGGTTTGGAAAGGTTTGGAGATGTGGACTAGAGAAGCCCTAGATTTACAGAAGCCTAGAAAAACAGGCTGACAGGTGTTTCTGATTGGAGTTTGGAAAGAGTCTGATTAGAATTGAGACAGATTTGGAGGTGTGGACTAGAAAAATCAGAGACTGATGGATGATTCTGATTGGAATTCTAAAGATCAAAATATTGATGTAAATGTGGATAGCAAAAGCCAGGCTCAGAAGGTTTCGTCATGCATGTTACATTGAGCAGTCTGTCTGCATTGTGCCTATATCCTGAGACTGAGAGGTTGTGCATGGGTGGTGGACTAATTGATCCGGTGAAGAAAATTTCAAGGTAACCCAAACTTCAGTCTGAGGTGTAGGTATTGTTGGATGCTATTGCCATATTTATAGTATGGCAAAAAGCTGGGTAGAAAAATTCAAAAAAACTTAAATTTTGGCTCAAAGAGAACCATATGTACCGTTGCAGGCAAAGTAAGTGTGGTTGAAGAGATTAGCCCCATTAAAAGGAAACGTAACATGCAGGAAACTCTGTGTTTTTGTTTTTACAAAAACAAAACAAAGGGCCAGGGAGATAGCTCAGTGGAATAAGTGCTTGCTTGGCGAGTGCAAGATTCTGAGTTCAATCCCTGGTACTGCAAAAAACAAAACAAAACAAACAAATAAAAAACTATGAACTTTGTGCAGGAAAGGAACAAAGATGACTTTTTAAAGAAACTCAGAAATTGTCGAGACTACACCTATCACAGGCTCAAATGTGCAAGTGTAAACCTTTCATTTAAATACACAGTCCTAGAGACCCAAAGCGCACCGCTGGGAGCTGAGCCTGCGCACCCGCCGTGGGTAAGCTCGCTGCGCCCCTCTGCCCTGCCTCTGCATTCCCGAGACTAACTTCCTGTTCCAGCCCAGACCCAAATCGCACCGCTGGGAGCTGAGCCTGCGCACCAGCTGGGTCAGGATCCTTGGCCTGCCTTCCCTTTCCCCGCCCCCCCCTTTTTTTTTTTGAACCCCTCCAGCCCAAGCTCCAGGACCGAACCCATCAAATAGCCCGTTTGGTAACCGATCTGGTCCACGAGTCTACCAGGACTACTCAATCCCAAAGCTCCACCTCCACCTACAGACCACATCCGCCAGGATTCACAAAAGCTAGCAGCCAGAACCCCAACACAAGAGTCAGGAACCTCTGTAGAAGAACCACCTTGGAGTCTCCAGACCAAACACCCATAGACACAGCATAACACCACCAAAGTGCAGAGGTCGCTTCCATACAAAATGATAACAACAAGGAGTAGGAGGCAATCTCAGGACCCGTGCCCACCCAAACCAAATACAGCAGACACTATCATGGAAGAAAATGAGAATTATACAGATGAAACCTATGAATTGGTAGCATCTGAGGCAGACACACAAGTACAGAAACTTATAGAGCAACTGAGATCAGAGACAACATCTGAAGTAAAAAAAAGAAATACATGAAGTGGAAAAACGGCTGGAGAAACGTATGGAGGACATCAGAGCAGAAATAATATCTAAAGTTGACAAAGACATGCCTAAATCAATAGCATCCCAAGTAGGGGAACAACTACACAAAAGTACAAAGGAGAACAGAACAGAAATAATCTCTGTATTAGAGAGAGAAAGGAT
>PVJA010055899.1:0-10999 GCA_004027025.1 Myocastor coypus
CTCTCTCTCTTTTGGGAAGGATCTACAGGCCTCACTACTAGATCAGACTCTAGTGATGTGCCTGTTTATAGTCTCCCCAGAGCTGGAATTACAGGCGTGTGCCACCATGCCCAGTCTCAATTGACATCTCAGTATGCTCTTGGGGATTGACCGGCATGGCAGGCCTGGGAATTGAACCCCCACTCCTCTGCACCTGCTTGCAAGCTCTTTAATTTGCTGAGCTATTTGGCTGACCCTTCTTTTTTTTAAATTTTATTTATTATTTTCATTCTTGTTTTAGAACCTTTGTTTGTTTATTCACTAATTTTCATGGCCGGCTCAGCCCACCCTGAGGGAAGGGCTGGCGCAGCATGTGGTGCCGGGGATCGAACCGCAGTCCCTGAAGCCGCCCAAGCTTTCCCAAGCAGGTGCTTTAGACCACTGAGCCATCCCGGCGGCCCCAACCCTTCTTTTCTTTTTCCCTCCCCTCCCCTCCCCTCCCCTGCCCCCTCCCCTCCTCTCTCCTCTCCTTTCTTTTTTTCTTTTGGTACAGGAAAGGTAAATCAGTACCTTGTGCTTGCCAGGCAGGCAATTGTTGCTGAACTATATCCCAAGCCTCTTTTCACACTTTTTTTTCTTTTCTTTCTTTCTTTCCTTCTGTCTTTTTGAGACAGGGTCTCGCTATGCAGTTCAGGCTGGCCTTGAGCTCACTTTTGTAGCCCAGGCTGGTCTCGAACTCACACCGAAGCTCCTGCCTCAGCCTCCCGAGTGCTGGGATTATGGGCATGAGCCACCACTCCTGGCTTCACGTGAACACAGCCTCGGTCGGGCTGAATTGCTCTCTGTGTTCTTTAGCCAACGCAGTGTTGTGACCCACAGACCCGCAGTGTTCACTGGAGCCTCAGAATCAGTCACTTTATAGATGAGATGTGTGTTCTTCACTCAACATTTCCTCAGTTCTCAAAGAACTGAAAACAGAAACAGAGAGGACACAGCGGCCCCAGTGCTGGGAATCTGCGCAAGGGAAGTAAACACTGTGCTGAACAGACGTCCGTACTCCATGTTCTCATCATCCAAGAAATAAACGGGAGCAGCTTCCATCCATCAGCAGACGATGGGGAAGCCATGCAGTGCCAGGATCTGCTGTGGGTGCAGATCCTGTGTGGCAGAAAACGACCTGGTATTTTCAGAGAACATACAGGAGCCCCGACACATGCCCTGACACATCCACTCGAGATTACTGACTAAAAATGCAAATGCTCCATAGAGAGTTACTCTGATGTGTTCTGAGAGAATACCACAAAGAAAAGATCTAATGAGTCCAGGTGTAGTGCACCGCGAATATCTTGGGCCTGACCGGTGGCACTCAGCTGAGAAACATGGACGCAAGGACTGCCTGTGTGTACACAGAGAAAACCTTTCCCCCTGAGCAAGAGCCCTTTGTTTTGTTTCTTTAAGTCAGGGTCTCTCTGTATAGTTCAGGCTGTCCCTGAATTTCCTGTACAGCCCAGGCTGGCCTCAGACTTGTAGCATGCCCTCCTTCCTGTCTCCTGAGTCCCCCGACTACAGGTGTATACCCCCATGCCTGGTGAGGAGCCCTGCTGTTAAGGTGTGGAGGGGCTGAAGGACACAGTGCCTCATGAAATGACGAGCACAGGAAGACGTCACCCTCACGCATGGCATCAAACCAGCTGAGCACACAGAGGCAGGGTAGAGTGCAGGCTGGAGGTGAGAAGAGGCTGGATGTGGGGGCTGGTGAAGGCCGTGTGGGCGTGGTGGCAGAGCCGCAAGACCCCATGTGTACGCTGGTGTGGTTGTCCCTACAAGTCTATGGAGAGAAACAAGGGACACAGTGAAAGAGAGGACACCATGTCACTGTCAGGTGAGAGGGAAATCGGAATGTTTCAGAGTTGCGGGGGTGAGTTTGGAAACACCATGGGTTACGGCAGAAAACCAAGAATCCGGAAAAGGGCTTCAAAGACGAACTGCAGAGCAAGGACCAGAGGCTGGGGCTCGAGGGGGTTCCTGCAAAGAGGCAGGAGCAGGGGTGGCTCTGGGGGAGCTGCGTACTTTTCCCCGGGTTGGATGTTCACAGACTGTGAGGAACTCTGTTCTCCACGTCCCAGGCCCTCTCTGACCCTCAGGCTGTACCAGTGTCTTGGCCACTGTGTTTCCCTAACTTCGCCTTGTACCTGTGTGCTTCGTGGCAGTTCAGGGTCCAGCTCTCAGTATTATGGCCTTTTTCTTTTTTCCTTTTGGCTGGCTCAGTTTGCCATGAGGGCAGGGCTGGCATAGCATGTGTGCCTGCCTAAGCTTGCCCAAGCAGGCGCTTTACGCCGCTGAGCTATCTCGCTGGCCCCTACGGCTTACTTGTGGATGGTTTGTGGGCCTGGTCCCCTGTCTGCAGCACTGGTCTCAAGGCCTTTTCATCCCAAGCAGATTCTGGAAGGATCTGAAAATGTGCCGTGCTGCTGCCCATACCAGCTTCTTATGGGAACTGTGCTCTGAAGGCTCAAGTCCAGCCTTTACCCCTTCTTCTAGTGCCCCTGCTGCCCTTTCTTCTCAGGCCTTCTGAAATGCTGGCTGTCACTCTGCACAGAATCCTAGCATCATCACTGAAGAGCAGGGTTGGGGGGCAGCTCCCATGGTCCCTGTGCCTGGGAGTCCAGTGTGACTGCAGTCTTCACAGTGCTCTGCTAGCGACACCCTTTCTTCAAGAAATAAGTTGCACCATCACATGGCAGTCTGTGAGTATCAGGACTATGTCTGTATTTACCAGTTAAAATAATAATGAAGAATAAGAAACCCATTGCTGGGGCACAGACGATGCAGGAGAAGACCTAGAGGCTCACAGGTCAGGGATCTGGGAGGAGAAGGGAGCACACAGGAGCGGCTGGAGTGCTGTGGGTGCTGGGTGGGCAGGAGCCCAGGGGCGCCAGTGGGCTACGAGGAGCTCACATCTTCCCTCGGACCTGTGGGCACTGCTGGCATGGATGCCCTCTGACCCATTGCCCTGGCCCCAGAAAGGCAGGTGCTCCCGCATCCACCTCCATGCATGCAGAATGTGCCCATAGCTGTGTATACACATGTGCAAACACTCATTAACACACATGCTATCCATACACAGACAACCAGGTGCTTATCCACACACATACACATGTGTGCAGGCAGTGGCAGATTACATAAACACTCCTGCATGAACACTCATGAGCACAAATGCAGCCACACATGAACACACGTGCAAATGTGTGCACGTTCACATCCACACCCACACATACTCCTGCAGTGGCCCTGCCTTGATGCTGAGGGCAGTGTCTTCCTCTCCATCTTTTCTTCCTCCTTGGAGTTCTACCCTAGGTGTGGTATTGGATGAGGACCCAGAGGAATCTCATCCCTTCTGTCATGTGAATTCAGTGGTGTGGGTTGTGTGCAACATGGAAGAAGTCACCATAAAGGACAGAGCCACAGTGCTGGCTCAGGGTGGGGACCTGGGCCTCCTGGGGTCACCCCTCCTCTCTCTGCCCTGCAGTTTGGGGTTGTGGTTAAGTTTCCCTGTAGTATCTGAGCCACACTCCTACTGAGCCTCTAGATGGAGCCAACTGTCAGGCCTGGTCCTGCAGGACTAGGGTCCCCAAGGACAGCATTCCGGCAGCCCCTCTGGCTCCTGGTAACTTCCAGGTCCTGTGCAACCTCTCTCCCCATATTTACCTGCAGTGTGCAGTGCCCACCTGATCCTGGGGCTGGCAATTCAGGGCTGGGATGGTCAGCTGGCACTCCAGTGTGCTGCTCATGTCTGCCCTTCTATCCCAGACTTTGGGCACACTGAGTTGATGGCTGGGGACAGTTCCAAGGCTGCACAATCCTCACTAGTGATCCTGATCCCCTTGGGGTGTCCTAGGGCCCTGTCAGTCATGCTGAGCTTCCTGTGAACTGTTCTGGGTGCCCCAGGCCCCTGCTGTTTTGTAGGAAGCTGTGGACGCTATCCATGCTGGCTTTCTCTGATCAGGCCCACCACTGCCCCTGTTTCTGCTGGAAGACATGGGATGTGCCCTGACCTCTCTGCCCTTTGCCTCTTGGGGGCCAGGGTGAAACTGAATCCCAGGCGCTGACTCGTGGGCTATTTTGGAGCTGGGCTGGGCTGGTGGGGACTGTGTAGGGGCGGGTCCAGCTCTCTTCATCTGACAGTGCTGCCTGTCCTTTCGTCCCTGTGCAGTCTGAGGACCGGCCAGAGTGTGGGCTGCTGCGTGGCAACCTTGCTGCTCCTGGGCCCAAGAAGGCAAGCAGACCCAGCAGCCCTACCACCTAGGTCCCTGCCACATTGCTGTGGAGAAGGTGAGGTAGGGGTGAGGGGGTAGGGGCAGCCATGGTGCTGGGGGCACAGGGTTCCAGACTGTGGCTCTGCAGGAGCCGTGGGGCTTGCTTGTGCCCTGCTTTGGAAAAGGGACTGTAATGCCAGCTTTGACCCACAGTCCTGGCAGGCATGGGGGGGGCTGCCTGTCGTGGTCTGTCCTTGGCTGGGGCTGCTTGGGGGTCGGGTAGCCCTGCCCCCCACACTGCTGAGATAGATGCCCGCTGACAGCTGGGGCTATTTTGGGCCCATGGCTCAGCAGAGGGGACAGCCAGAGGGGCAGTGACACCTGACTCCAGGAAAGAATTTCCTGAGTGGTGGCGCTGGCAACCAGGGGTCCAAAGTGAGGCCTAGCCATCCTGAAGGGTCTTGTCGTGGGTACTGGGCCCCACTCTAGGCTCTTTCTGTTTTGTCTTTTTGAGACAGGGTCTTGCTATGCAGTTCAGGCTGGCTTTGAGCTCACTTTTGTAGCCCAGGCTGGTCTTGAACTCCCACCAATCCTCCTGCCTCAGTCTCTGAAGTGCTGGGATTACAGGCGTGCGCCACCATGCCCGGCTCTAGGCTCTTTCTAACAGACAGTTGGGCCCCTGAGGAAGCTGGAGGCAGGGCTTGCAGAGGTTCTGTGGGCTGAAGATCCCACATTCATGGCCATGGGAGAGAGGTGGCTCTCCAGCTGCGCTTCCAAGAGCACAGGGGCCTCTCTGGAAGGATGGTTTCCTGAGGCTCCTGCAGTGCTGAAGATCCAGCCCAACATGGCAGTGAAGGACAAGGCTGGTATTCCTGGCAGGCTTTCTGGAGGCTCTGGGCAGGCTCACTGTCTTCCACTGCAACATGGGAAGCCAGGGGAAGTGGTTCCCAGGTCTGGAGCATACACAAGCAGCAGGCCCCTGGGTCCTTGACAGTGGCAGGGCATCTCAGAGCTCTGAGGATGAGCCTTAAGCCAACAGGATCTGCCAACCACCTGGCAACATATTTCTGGGGGAATATGGCCTTTCCCCAGAGCAGAGTGGGGTGCATTGTCTCCAGGTCAGCCCACGTGCCTGAGGGCTGTCACATGTACGTTCACGTTTCTATGACCGTGCTAGCTCAGGCTCTGCTTTTGGGGACCCCAGAGATTGGCCCTAGTTATGCTAAGCACCCAAAAGACCCCAGCTCAGGTCCCTGAGGTCTGAGTCATGTGGCTCTGCTAGTGCCCAGAAGGGAGCAGACCCAGCTAGGTCCGTGCACATGGAGTTCCCACCCAATGGAGCCAGGACACAGAGCTTCTGACTGTACAGTGAGTCAGCAAGTGTTGACCGAAGCCCAGCCTCCTGGATTAAGGGATTAGGTATCTGAACCAACAAACAGTGTTGGGCAGCTCCTGAGAAGCACTGGGTCTCTACTGCCTAAAAGCAGGAGAGTGTCTGGGTGCCCACCACCATCCTGGAGACCTGGTGCAGGCAGGCACAGTCCTCACCCAACCCTGGGAGACAGGCCAGCATTCTCTTCACCACAGGAAAACTAAAGTTTCCACCCCACTGCTCCCTGTTCACTGGGCAGGGTCCAACCATGCGTGAGGAAACGCCCATCCTCCTGCTCCCAGGCAGGGGCACTGTTGTCGGAGAAACTGTCCCACCTGCGATCAAGGGAACTCTGGGGCCCCACAGAGAGCCTCTGCGGGCAGGTCAGGCCCAGAGAAAAGGCCTGATGTAGATTTCGCTGGGGCATAGTGCCCTCGCTGCGATGTACCATAGACAAGTGAAAGGTGCAGTGGCCACGGTGGGCCTCCAGCACCCAGGGCCTGGGATTGGCAAACTTCCCTCTTAGGGGGGTACAAAGCTCAGCTGAAACAGTGGACCCCTGGGGGCCAACGGTGCGAGAGACGCGACGCTCACTGGGGCGTGGAGGGGAGGGAAAGTTGGCGAGGACTGCGGTAGGGGGGTCAGAAAGTGGGAGCAGCCGCGCCTTTGTCAGGAGTTCGACTCCAAGACGAAGGGGAAACCTGTGAGGCTGCGCTACGGCGCCACCTGCCGAAGTTGGGGGCGGGAGCGCGCTTCGGCCCCAGGTCGCCTCTTTGCCATCTCCTGCCCGCTCCTCGCAGGTCCCCGCCATGGACCCCGCCTCCTTCAGCGGCGCGCCCCGCTTCCTCGCGCGGCCCAAGGCTTTCGTGGTATCCGTGGGCAAGGACGCCACACTAAGCTGCCAGATCGTGGGTAACCCCTCGCCGCATGTGAGCTGGGAGAAGGACCGGCAGCCCGTGGAGGCCGGCGCGCGCTTCCGCCTGGCGCAGGACGGCGACGTGTACCGGCTCACCATCCTGGACCTGGCGCTCGGCGACGGCGGGCAGTACGTGTGCCGGGCGCGCAACGCCGTGGGGGAGGCCTTCGCGGCGGTGGGGCTGCAGGTGGACGCTGGGACGGCGTGCGCGGAGCAGGCGCCACACTTCCTGCTGCGACCCTCGTCCATCCGCGTCCGCGAGGGCGCCGACGCCGCCTTCCACTGCCGCGTGCGCGGGTCCCCGCCGCCCGCCGTGAGTTGGGCCAAGGATGGCCGGCGCCTGGGCGTGCCCGACGGCCCGCGCGTGAGAGTGGAGGAACAGGGCAACGAGAGCGCGCTGCGCATCCGGGCGGTGCGGCCACGCGACGAAGGCACCTATGAGGTGCGCGCCGAGAACGCGCTGGGTGCCGCACGCGCTGCCGCCGAGCTCGTGGTGGACGTGGACGCTGGGGCCGCCGCCGGGCCGCCCGGGGGGTCCACGGCCGCGCTGCTCGCGCATCTGCAGCGCCGCCGCGAGGCCATGCGCGCGGAGGGCGCCCCCGCTTCACCGCCCGGCGTGGGTACGCGCACCTGCACGGTGACGGAGGGCAAGCACGCACGCCTCAGCTGCTTCGTGACGGGTGAGCCCAAGCCTGACATCGTGTGGAAGAAGGATGGTCAGCCCGTAGCCGAGGGCCGGCGACACGTGGCATATGAGGATGCGCAGGAGAACTTCGTGTTGAAGATCCTGTTCTGCAAGCAGTCGGATCGCGGGCTGTACACGTGCACAGCGTCCAATCTTGTGGGCCAGACCTACAGCTCCGTGTTGGTTGTTGTGCGAGGTGAGCCTCTTACAGGGTTGGGGTGGGGTGGCCTTTGCCTCCAGGTCTGCAGGGCACCCTGCCGAGGACCAGGAGCCTCTCCAGGCCCACTGGGGCACGCTTCCCACCACACTGCCCTCCACGACCCTGCCGCTTCGGGTCCCGCTCGATCTGCCTCTTTGACATTTGGGCCCCCCTGCCCTGGGCTGTCCCCTCTCCCCCTGCCTTGGTCAGGCCCGCCGGCTCCTGCCTGCCCTGGTTCTCTGTCCTCACCTGCACCCTGTGCCCCCAGAGCCAGCCGTGCCCTTCCCGCGGCGCCTGCGCGATCTGGAGGTGCGCGAGAAGGACTCCGCCACGTTCGAGTGTGAAGTGCCGCTGCCCAGCACTCAGACCGCGTGGTTCAAAGAGGAGACGCGGCTCTGGGCAAGCGCCAAGTATGACATTGAGGAGGCTGGCTCCGAGCGCAGGCTGACAGTGCGCGACGTTACGGCAGACGACGACGCCGTGTACATCTGTGAAACCGAGGAGGGCAGCCGCACAGTGGCGGAGCTCGCGGTGCAAGGCAGGGAGGGGCGGGGTCGGGAGGGAGGAGGAGGTGGGCCTAGGCAGGGTTAGGGCAGGGGCAGGCTGAGGGCTGGGCGGGGGAGGGGAAAGGATGGGTGGGAGCGGGAGAGGACAGGCTGGTGGATGGTCGGCGGGTCTGGCTGGGCAGGCAGCTGCAGGGGTCTTGGCTGAACGGCCCCGCCCTTCCCTCTGCAGGGAACCTGATTCGGAAGCTGCCCCGGAAGACAGCTGTGCGTGTGGGAGACACAGCTGTCTTCTGCGTGGAGCTAGCGGTCCCAGAGGGCACAGTGCGCTGGCTGAGGAACCAGGAGGAGGTGGTGGCTGGTGGCCGTGTGGCCATCAGTGCAGAGGGCTTGTGCCACATGCTGACCATCTTTCAGTGCGCCCTGGAGGACATGGGCGAGGTGGCCTTTGTGGCTGGTGGCTCCCGCACATCTACCCAGTTCTGTGTGTCTGGTAAGGATCAGCTGTGGCCCCCAGTGGCTTCCCTTGACCTTCCTCAGTGACTGCCTGAGTGCCATCCTTGGCCAGCTGCTTCAAGGAGGCCTTGGTCCTGGTTCCTCCGATCCTTCCTCCCAGGTTGAGGCCCTTTCAGCTGCAGACAGGTGGCTGCAGCTGTGGGTTGGATCTGGGACCCACAGTGTTCCTGGGGCTCTGGGTATTCTTCCAGGCCTGGGCAGGGCCTCCCTAGTGACTTCAGACCATCTTGGTCCCAGTCCCCAGGAGGCCACCCTTGTGTCCCCCCATGGACCCTGTGGTGAAAGCCAGGACAGAGAGCTCCGTGACCCTCAGCTGGTCTCCTCCGCTCTATGGGGACCACCCTGTCACCGTTGATGGCTACCTTGTGGAGAGAAGGCGGCTGGGCACCTATACCTGGAGTCGGTGCCATGAGGCCGAGTGGGTGGCCATGCCTGAGCTCACAGTCACAGGAGCAGTGGAGGAAGGTGATTTCCAGTTCCGGGTATCAGCAGTCAACAGCTTTGGCCAGGGTCCCTGCCTGGAGTTCCCAGGAACCGTGCGCCTGGGTAGGTGGGGTTCTTCATGATGTGGGTATCAGGCTTGAGGCTGGACCTCTGGGAGCAAGAGGTTTGTGGCATTGTGGCATGTCCCTTGATTTTCACATGCTCATCTTCCTAACCGCCCTATATGCAGCCCCCCAATTGGCCGTGAGAACACCCCTGCAAGCAGTGGAGGCGGAGGCGGGTGGTGAGGTCACTTTCTCTGTGGACCTCACGGTGGCCTCCACCGGCCAGTGGTTCCTGGATGGGAAGGCCCTGAAGGCCAGCAGCATGTTCCTGATCAGTCGGGACCGCACCCAGCACCTGCTCACTATCCACGGGGTGCCTGCAAGCCTGCATGGTGCACTGCTCAAGTTCGTGGCCGATGGTATTGAGAGCAGCATCCGGGTGGCTGTCCGAGGTAGGGGCCCCTGGCCACTTCTGGGCTGGGGAAGGACCAGGCATAAAGCCTCTTCTCCTGCCTCCTCACGAGGTCCTCTCCGTGGGTCCCCTCCATGCCTTTTCCTTCCTGTTCCTTTTGTCCCTTCCTTGCCTTTGTGCCTCCCTCCTGAGTCTTCCTCCATCTTTACCCCCTCCCGGCTTATTTGCCTCTTCTCCTATGGTCTCCTGCTAGGGTCCCTCCTGTCTCCGTAACCCTCCCCATCATGTCTCCTCTGCTGTCTGGGGTCCTTCTGTGCTTGCCCCCTGCCACCCCCACCCACCTGGGAGGTGCTGGCCCAGCTGCATGAGGAGGCACAGCTGCTGGTTGAGCTTTCAGATTGGGCAGTGGCCGTGACATGGCTGAAGGACAGCTGTGCGCTGTCCCCTGGCTCCAAGTATGAGGTGCAGGCAGTGGGCAGGCAGTGGGTACTGCTGGTGTGTGACATGGTGCGGGAGGATGCCGGCTTCTATGAGTGAGTGAGTGGGTGGGCCACGGGAGCCACAGGGCCTACCAGCTGTCTGTGCAGGGTGAGGGTCCAGTGCCTGTCTCCTGGAACCCAAGGTGCTGCTGGCTCTGGGGCTCAGGGACAGTGGTGGGCACAGGCTCTGTGTGTGTGTGGGGTCCTGCCCTGGTGGCCACTGGGTGGGAATGGAGGGAGTCCTGAGGCCAGGATCCAGTGTGCTGGGATTATAGGCGCGTGCCACCACATCCAGTTTCAATTGCCATCTCAGTGTGCCCCAGGGGCGGGGCTGGCATCAAAAAATAGTAATCTAAATTATTTGTCATGGATTTTTTTGCTATATTGTGGGGTTTTGCAGTACTATACAATATATGAATGGTGCTAAAATTATGTGAGCTTACAAGTTTAGAAAATGATTAAGAACACTAGAAGTGTGAGAAAGGCTTATAACGGTGTGGGGAGGGTTTATAATGCCTTAAAATAAATATAATGTTGCTATCTTGCTACTTTGATGATTTCCACTTATTGCAGGGGTGTCTGGAATGTAACCTCTGCGATGAGTGAGAGACCACTGTATGTTAAACAGTTTGGCTGCATGCAACGATGAATTTTCCGGAACCTTCTTTTACTCGGGGATCAGTTTCTTTTTTGGCTATGGAAACATGTAGAGTTTATGTTCAAGGGCCATGACACATAAATACTATGTGTGTTTAAGTAAAAAACTTATTATAGGAAAAGACACTGCCATTAATCTCTCTCAAAATATTCCCTTTCTTTTCTGTGCTCATCAATTCTTGCCACTTTTTCTTTTTTCCTTTCTTTCTTTCTTTCTTTCTTTCTTTCTTTCTTTCTTTCTTTCTTTCTTTCTTCTTCCTTTCTTTTGAGACAGAGTCTTGCTATGTAGTTTGGGCTGGTCTTGAGCTCATTTTGTAGCTCAGGCTGGTCTCGAACTTGCAATGATACTCCTGCCTCAGCCTCCCCAGTCCTGGGATTACAGGCATGTGCCACCATGCTCAGCCTTTTGCTGCTTTCTGAAGCAGGTCCAGAGTCGTCGTCGCCTTCTTCTTCTTCTTCTTCTTCTTCTTCTTCTTCTTCTTCTTCTTCTTCTTCTTCTTCTTCTTCTTCTTCTTCTTCTTCTTCTTCTTCTTCTTC
>PVJA010055900.1:0-11016 GCA_004027025.1 Myocastor coypus
TCTGGAGACTCCAAGGTGGTTCTTCTACAGAGGTTCCTGACTCTTGTGTTGGGGCTCTGGCTGCTAGCTTTTGTGAATCCTGGCGGATGTGGTCTGTAGGTGGAGGTGGAGCTTTGGGATTGAGTAGTCCTGGTAGGCTCGTGGACCGGAACGGTTGCCAAACGGGCTATTTGATGGGTTCAGTGCTGGAGCTTGGGCCGCGGCGGGTGCGCAGGCTCAGCTCCAGGCGGTGGGGTTTGGGCTGGGCTGGAACAGGAAGTTCTGTCATTTTATTTCATCCAAGAATATTTTTCTTCTGTTTGAAGTGGTTAATCAATACAATTTATAGTATGGTTACTTGATGACAAAATTTTCCAATTGTCTATTAAACAAAGAACTTTACTTTTGATTCTTGGGAGGATTATATATATATATATATATATATATATATATATATATACACATACCTAACGCAGCAATCTCTTCCAACATTACTTTATTCCACTCATTGCATTCTCAGTGTCTTGGGAGGATTCTTGGGATTTTAATTCTTGGGATTTTGATTTTGATTCTTGGGAGGATTATATATATATATATATATATATATATATATATATATATATATACACATACCTAACGCAGCAATCTCTTCCAACATTACTTTATTCCACTCATTGCATTCTCAGTGTCATCTCAGTTTCTTCACCCTGGCAAGTTACACTCTTGTCATTATTGTTACTACTTGTGAGGAATGTGTTTGTTGTTACCAGCTTTGAGGATCTTTCCAGTTTTGGTATTTTATAAAGACTGGAATTGTAGAATTTCTGCTTCGTCTATTGCTTAATATCATTTGTCATGTTGAAACATTCTCAACTGTTCCCACTCCAAATATTAAATTGACCCTCCAGTGTGCACCATAGCCACAGAACATTTCATTGTGACACAGAAGTTTTTTTACACTATTTTCCATATTTATGGTTGTTTACATCTGGTTGAGTCTTTGTTTTCCCATTTATTTTTTGAGTTTAAAAATTTATTTTAGTATATTACTATATTTATGTAGTATACAATGTTTACATTCTTTGTTCAAAGTTGGTGCATGCACATAATGCATCTTTTTTTAAAACGCACTTGCTTGTTGCAGTGTCTCATTTTGCAGCTCTGGCTTGTGGCGTTCCTCCTGTTTTCAACCTCCTCAGCTCTGGAATTACAGGTGTGCACCACCACACCTGGACTCTGGCCTCCTCAGCCTGCCCTGGGGATCAAACTGTGATCCTAGTGTCTGCCTAAGCTTGCCTAAGCAGGAACTTTATTCCACTGAGTTATCTTGCTGGCTCCCATAACACGTCTTAACTGGTTTCTCTACCTTTTTTCTTTTCTCTTTCTCCTTTCCACCCACCTATTGATCCCTTTCCTTTGGTTATTTCCACTTCTTTTTAATTTTTTTTTTTTTTTTTAGGCTGAGCTAATTCACTGAATTGAACTGACACATGGAATCCACATCAATCACTGATCATATCCAGAACCAAGTGCAGATTTTGTGAATACATTTAATCATAAAGCCAGATGAAGCTGCAGTGTTCTAAGACACAAGTGTTCTTGTGTTCTAAGACACAAGTGTTCATGTGTACTGTTGATAACTGATTAGCTTTGACCTGACTATATAGCTTAAAAGGGGGTCTCTGAATGAAGAATAGCACAACCGAGCTGTTAGTTTTATTCCAGTTAATGTCTATATAAAACACTTTTGAGATGGCTGTAGTGATGTTATTGTTGTATAGATAGCATTTTATTCTGAAATGACTGCTGTTATTCTACTTCATGCTTTGATTAAATTACCATTATCCATTTGAAATATTTCTATTATATTTTATTTATAAGTAATATTCTAATTATAAATTTATTATACTCTTCATCGTAATCTTTTCATTACAATGTTAATTTTTTTCAGTATTACCTTGTGTAGATCAATACAAGTGCAGTCAAGCAGAAAATGTCCAAAAAGTGTGGTCAGTTTAATTTGCTGCAGTCAATACATAAATGACCATCAATTTAGAAATTATTAGAATGTAAAGCATGCAAACTTTTAGAAGTTCCGGTATGTCAATTTGAATTAATATTTCAAAACACTATGTGGGAGGAGTGAATTAAAGCAGTTAACATTATAAATAGAAAAACTGACTTTATTTTAAAATGATCTTGGAAAGCACTCCATTTTCCATTTATAACTTAATTTCATTTAAATTTATGTATATTTTTAGCAAAACGTCCTCAGTTTTCTCAAAATTATATATATATATATATATATATATATATATATATATATATATAATTTCAATTCTCAAAAGTTCTACAAAATTTTATGTGGATATTTTGACAATTTAAAAAATTAAATGAGGGCCCAGCAGGATGGCTCAGTGGTCTAAAGCGCCTGCTTAGGAAAGTTTAGGCGGTTTCAGGGACCATAGTTCGATCCTAGGCACCACATGCTGTGCCAGCCCTTCCGATGAAGGCAGGCTGAGCCGGCCATAAAAATAAACAAACAAACAAAAGTTCTGAAACAAGAAGAAAAAATTAAGAAATTATTTAAAAAATATTAAAAGTAGGGAGCTGGGGAGATGGCTCCGAGGCACAAGTGTCTGCTGGGCAAGTGCAAGGTCGTGAGTTTGAACCCCAGTCCCACAAAAAAAAAAAAAAAAAAAAATTAAAAGAAAAAAAAAATTAAATCAGAATTTCTTAAAAGGAATTTTCTGGAATAAAATTAGTCAAAATGCTTACAGGAAGATGCTAAAGCTAATTTCAAAAGAAGAATGTAGAAATTCACACCAAACGTGAAATTTTTGGAATAAAGCCATGTATTCAGTACATGGACAAGAAATATTACATTCAATATATTTTTTATAAGTCCAATGTGATAATTATTTAATGTAAGTTAAATATATTTATCTAACTTTTAATTTACCATTTTAATATCAATCCAAAGCATGTTCTTTCCCTCTAATATTACCATCAAATCTTTCAGTAAAAATTTAGTAACTGTTTAGACTACTTTTGGTGATAGTACCTTAAATTTTTCGTTTTGATGACCTTGATACTTTGAGGATTGCTGATCAGGTATTTTTAAAAAATTTTATTAATTTTAATAAAAAATAACAATGAGACAGTTTCAAAATATGTTAGTAGGACAGCCACAATAATTAATGCAATGCATAGTAGTTGTTCAGAGTACAAGAAGCAGACATGATAACTTTTCTAAACACTGTTGGTACAAATATTTCTTCTCATTGAGCTAAGAGAAAGTAAATGTATGTATAGTCCAATATTCCATAATACTAGTGGGTTATCAGCAGAACTGGCCATGTCAGAAGCTGTGGACTTGAGCCTTTTACAGCTCAGCATATTAATATGGCTTTACTCTTTATACCATATAGTCAGACTTTTCTGCTGGATGGTTAAGACCAAGATAAAGCAAGACCTACATGTCAAAAAAAGTAACATTTTTTATCTGATAAGGTCAGTGAAATCCTCTTAAGATTTACCCTCAAACCATGTACGGCAGTTTGCAGATCTTTTGTCAGTGTCTGCCATCTGGATGAGTCATGGCCATCGCTTGACCCATTCACTCCCTGTGAAAACTTGAGAGAATGTTTTTCTCTCAGGTATTTATAATGTTCTTAAACCATGATTTGCCTGGTGCTTTACACATGATTAGACTCTGGGTGAATACCGTGAAGGTAAAGATAAAGTGTCATTTTTATTATATCATATCAAGGGTCCTCCTGATCACGGAATTATATCACTGTTGATATTGATTCCTAATCACCTGACTTAGGTTATTCTGGTCAAGGTTTTATACTCTAAAGATGCTTTTTCTTCTACCACTTTTCCTTGCCATTGATTAGAGAAGATGTTATTTATTATAGTGAGCAGCTAAGGGATGGGAAGTCAGTTTCAATCTTTTTGAGCACAGAATAACTATAAAATATTTCAAAGAATTGGACATGGATGGGTAACTTATTTTCTTTGGGTGTGATAATTTTTTTCAAATAGTTTTTTGATATCAATGAATTTTTTACTTAGGCAAATCTCATTCTTATTAGGAAAGCACACATGAAGTTCTTATTTTCTTTTTCTTTCTTTCTTTCTTTCTTTCTTTCTTTCTTTCTTTCTTTCTTTCTTTCTTTCTTTCTTTCGAAAAGGTCTGGCTATGCAATCCAGGCAGACTTTGTGCTCACTTTTGTAGTCCCCAGGCTAATCGTGAACTTGCAGGAATCTTCCTGATGCAACCTCCTCAATGCTGGGATAGCACACCTGAGTCACCATGCCCAGTTCTCAGCCATGACATCATACTAGTCCAGGGATCCAACTCGGGACTTAGACTTAGCAGGTAGGTGCTTATGTCTCTGAGCTATACCCTCAGCCCCTTATATTACTTCTTAAAATACTATATTTTTATGATTTTATTTTTATTTTTTAGTGACAACTTTTTGAGGCTCAGTGTTATTTTTATTCCTGTATAATATACATTGGAGTGGTCAATTAGCTTATCCATGACCTGAAATATTGATCATTTCTTTGTGATGAGGATATTTATAGTCTTCTCTTAGCTACATAGAAATATACAATGCATTGTTATTGACTATGGTGACTCTCCAGTGTAAAAGCACTGCAGAACTTAGTCCTCTTACTAATAACATTTCACTCACTAACCAACTTTTCCCTTTGCTTGTTCTTTACTCTTCCCAGCCTCTTGTAAAACTATGTCACTTCCACCTCTCTGAAATCAACATTTTCAAGTTTCATCTGTGACTGAAGTCATTCTGTATTTTATGTGAAATTTTCACTCAATTTTAAAAACAAATTCATTGTGTTTTTATGATGTTTTCAGTCAGGTTGTACATGAAAGGGACTCGAGATCCAATTTGCAATTTGATACCCATTAACATATTTTCAGAAACAATCTGGTTAGCTTGTAGTCATCTAGCATCAGTTCAAACACAGAGGAACTTAGAATCTTTTAAGTAAACGTTGATTTAGGAAAACTTGTTGCATCTGATATATGAAAGACTACAAAGCTGAAAAGGTTTGGGTTGGGGCTCTGTGGCAGGAGATGCAGAACAACCAAGGGCTGGCATGCATCCTAAACTTGTGAAATTGTGTTTTAGGTTTTTTGATCAGAAAGGAAAATAATAATCAAAATCAATAAAAGAGCAGAGAGAAATTTATTTATCAGATTTTTAAAGTTGCATATATTTTAAGAAGATTTTGTTAAGTCCTAGCCCCAGTGGTGGGATAAATAACTACCAGGTATATGAGATCAGTCTGTTAAGAAATAACACAAAACATTGGATTTTTGGTATCTTTGTTTTTCTTTCTGAAATTTGCAATATCTTTTCTGCTTTCAAATTTTGAATATTATTTATTAACATTCAAAGATAGCATGTTCCTAATATAAAATGGGCAAGAGAAAACTAGTGGTCTTTTTTTTTTTTTTTTTTTTTTTTTCCATTTTACTGGACTAAACTGTAACTATCAAACTTGCCTCTGATATCCACAATGCACTTTCTTGACACTCGCTGTAGAAGTCAGTGAAATGAAAAGACATCATGACTCCCATGAGAGCTATAGAGAAAAAGAAATTGTATATTTGGCAATACACTTTGGCTTAGGTTTAAAACACTTATATAAGGAGGAGAGTGTATACATAAATGTCATAGACTGAAACAATTTTAGTACCTTCCATGGACAATAAATTTTACTCAGCTTAACAACCTGTGTTATGATAAAGTCAACACATTCTAGGTAGAGATAAAGGACTCAAAGTAAATCTCTTTATATTTAATATAACTTTTAAAGATGCAAAGATTAGGAATAGATTTAAAATCTTGTACTTAAATGATACTTATTGTTCAGTTTTGTATCTTTTATTTCTAAGTCTTTGTGGTTACTTTTGATGATTCCACTGTTGTGAAACAGTTCCTTTATTTTCCGCTAGAATTTTGACTAAAAATTTTAGGCCACTTTTTCAACACGATGGAAGCTATGATGAGATTACATATAGGTAAAACCCTTATCATAATGAAACAAAGACACATTTCCTTATTTCTGGTCTGTACAAAGCATCCTAAGACTCTATTACAAAGACATGTATTAATAGACCAATATTTTCCTTTAATAAAAGAGTAGTCTTATACAACCAGTGTGGATATTTCTCAAAAAACTGAGACTAGAAATTCCATGACCTAGATACTCCCTTCCTCTCCTGGGTATTTTTCCACAAGAATGGAAAACATCATGCTATGGTGATATATAGACACCCGTGTTTATAGCCATGTAATAAGTCATAGCTAAATCTTAGAAACAATATAAATGCCCACACACTAAAGGATGAATGAAAAAGATGTGGTATTATTGCAAAATGGAGCATTACTCAGCTACAAAAAAGGTAAAGACCTTTGGACATTGTGAAAGGGAAGGAAAGAATAACTGGGATGAGGAAAAGTTGAAAATAAGGAAGGGAAATAGATACATAAATACACACACGCACACACACACACACACACACACACACACACACAATAGCTTGGATACTTGTCCTGCTGATTTCTGCTTATCTATTGAAAGGAATAGTTAATGCTTAAACTTTTTTGCCCACTCCTTTTTAATTTTTTATATTTTCTTGACCAATCTTATACACATATCTAATATGAGCAGGTAATTTGAAGGTAACAATTTGTAATATGACGATTTTGTTTAGTGAAATTCTGTGTCATCTCAATTTTTTTTTTACTAGTTGTGTATTTTCTTTAAAGTAAAAAAAAATATATCAAAAGAGTGGATAAGTCAAACAGATTTCAGTACACTATTAAACATTACTACCTTTTTCAAAGTCTTCAACTTTCATTAAATCTATCTTGTTTCTCTTTTTATCAACTGAATATATCCTTTATCTCTTGTATAATACTACTTGTTTAACTCAGTGTATTACTAAAACCAGGAACAATACCTATAAATGACAGCTTCACCTCCTCTTCCCTTCCCTTCCCTTCCCTTCCCTTCCCTTCCCTTCCCTTCCCTTCTCTTCTCTTCTCTCTTTATTCCTGTACCTTTTCTTTTCTTGCTTTAATTTGATATAGGATGAATGACAATATCCTGCCAAAGATATGTAACTATTTTTAAAGTTTATAATAAATATGAATCAATTAATATTTTTTCTGAGGCATGAGGTTTTTTTCTTACTTGCGTCACATACCTAAACACAGAAAAGATGTTGATGTCTTGGCTTACAATCTACTTGCAATTTACTGCACTCTGTGCTTTTCACTGTATGTGGGCACTTTGAGAGTTGTTATTTCTATAAGTATACTTTCTGTCACTTATTTCCTGGAACTCCCATTATGCACAGTTTGAATTCTGATAATATACAACAGGCCTTTATTTTTCATTCTTGTTTTCCTCTTTTTGTTAACAAGAAATATCTGTTCAATTATTTTCCAGTTCACTCAGTCTATTATTTATATCTGGAACAAATCTGTTTTGTAGTCACTGGTAGATTTTTTCATTTAAGCTATTATACTTTTCAATTTCAGAATTTCTGTTTGTTTGTATTATCATTTCTCCAATTTGGTATTCTCAAATTTCATGAGATATTATTTTTATCCTTCCTTTCTATGGTTAGACATAATTTATTTTTGTTCCTTCAGCATATTTTAATGAACTCTACTAAATCTAGCACATGAATAATTTCTATTTTATGAGCCATATTTTGGCATTTCTTTATGTATCACTATTTAATAAAAACTGGGCATTTAAGTAATGTAACTGGGTAGCAATGAAAATAATTCTCCTGATCCATAGAATACTTTTGTTTGTTTTGATTAGTTGATTATTTTGTTGTTGTTTATTGTTACTATTTATTTAACAGTAATTTGTTTTACATAATCTCTGAAATTTATATTCTGGGAGCTAGAGAAAGAACGCAACAGTCTATGTGCCTGTATGACAAGCACAAGGACAGGAGTTCAAGGTTCAGTACTGCCTACCATGCTGGTCCGGAAACCAGGCACAGTAGTATACACCTGGAATCCCAACAGTGGGGAGGCTGCAACAGGAAGATCACCGTGAGTCTGAGCTATGTAGCTAGATTCTGTACAAAAATTAAATATATAAACAAGACTTTAAAAAAATGAAATGGATTCTTCATCGGCTATCGCTGCTGAAGTAACTGATCGGTAGTTCAGAGGTAACCAATGTTTGGGCAGAGAGTTTATTAAATTCATGAAGCTTATAATTCTCACAGTAGATGTCCACTTATTCCTTTTCGTCGTCTGTGTGAATGTTACATCAAGTGTGCCTCTCACTCCAACAGTTTTCAACTTTTCAGCAGCCTTTATTTTTAGCTCATATACAGCCACATGTTCAACCAGAAGGGAAAATTTAGCACTTAAATTTTGCTGTTTATCATAAAAATGAATGGAAAAGCAAATGGCCCTCAATATCCTTGTGAAATGTTGGAAGTTTTAAAAAATCTCCTATAATCATGTTGTACCTTGTGTTTTTTTTTTTTTTTTTTTTTTTTTTTTTTTTTTTTTTTTTTTTTTTTTTTTTTTTTTTTTTTTTTTTTTTTTTTTTTTTTTTTTTTTTTTTTTTTTTGTCTGTGTTTTAAATCTTTTGTAGGTACTATTATTTGCTCCAGTTGATGTTACTAGCAATTTAAATGACCATTACTAAATTTCTTTTTTGGACACACTACAATGATAGATTTTTCCTCAGTGAAAGAGATGTGGGAATCAGGTTAAATAATCAAGCTTTATGAACGGTCGTTTCATCCTTGTGGAGAGGCCATGCTAATCTTCCCCTTATTGTTTTGATTTTAATACATGTGCTGCTGAAGCGAGCACGATCCTTTCAGATTTCAGATCAAATAGGAAATCTATGGGAATTTGCGTGTGTGTGTGTGTGTGTGTGTGTGTCCCCAAATCTCTTTTACTTTCTCCAGTGACTGCTAAGTTGCTACCTTAATTGCTATAGTTGCCTAAATGCTGCTGATTTTTAACAGTGGTACAGTTGGCTATGAAAATAGAACACTTTAAAATGTGGCAAATCTTGCTGGATTAAGAGACAAATGCTTTTCATAAAGTTATTCCTCAAATTGTTGCAAACTTTTCATGAATTTACTTATTTTTGAAAAAGGTTTCTCCCCCCACCCCACCCTAGTATTGGGGATTGAACTCAGAACCTTGCACTTGTCAAGCAAATGCTTACTCTACTGAGCTATCTCCCTGACAAAAAGTTTTTTTTTTTTTTTTTTTTTGTTTACTCTAATAGTATTTTAGACTGCATCTTTGGATAAGCATATTTAACATTCTGAAACTGGTTTTTACTTTCTTGTACCTTAAGAGTTCTTTGTATATTCTAGATATATGTTATTTATCTAATATGTGCTTCATTAATTATGGCTTTGTTGTCATGAAATTTTTAGTTGTTCTTTGTCATGAAGTATTTCACTTCTCCATTAAACTTGAAAGAGATTTTCTGGGTATATCAGTCTGGGTTGAAATTTGTTTGCTTGCAAGATTCAAAGTACTCTGCTCCATGCTCTTGACTTGATACTTTGTAAAGAGAAATCTACCGTTATTCTGATGTGTTTTCCTTTAAATATGATCTATTTCTTTTCTCTATCAGCTTTTACTACATTGTTCGTGTGCCAAATTTATGGGATCTTGATTATTATATATCTGGGTGTGATTTTAATTGGGTTAATATTATTTGCAGTTTTATATGCTTCAGTTACTTAATGTCAAATTATTTCCCCATATGTGGGAAGTTTTCTGCTATTACTTCTGTCCATATTTCTTATATCATTTGTATCGACACCTTCTTTCTCATTGCTGCATATTAGTCCTACATTGTTCGTATTTGCATCATCTTGTAGATGTTATTTTTTCCTGCATCCTAATTATTTTTAAGAGATCTTTTCTTACCTTTTCACTAGCTTCAATGGTGTACTCAAGCTGTGAAAATCTATTCTCACTTTCATTAAAATGGTTTTGCCAGCTTGTGGTTGAGGTTTTAACTTCCTGTGTATCATTTTGAATACAATTCATGCACTCTATTTTTTTCTATATTGCTCATTCAAGAATTCCATCATTTTTCTATTCTCCATTTTTATCAGTGTTTTCTTTAGATGCACTTAGTACTTCTTTCATTATAGTTATCATTTCTTTTCACTTCAGAAATTATTTCTGATCTGATCTCCTCTCTACCTTTCTATAGTTCTTTATTTTAGATGCTATTTTTTCAGAGATTTCAGGTGAGTGATTTCCCTTTTCTTCTACGCTATTACCTCCTGCGTTTGTTTTTGGTGGGATTAGCACCTCAGAATGCATCTTACTCCTTCTCTTTGTTATTTTGTATAGCATTGTCTTCAGAGCTTTGGTGTAGAGGTTTGTTAGAGTTCTTACCTTAGCACCAAGTACAGATCTACCAAGTCCAAACTCATCCAGGTGGGGGTGGCTTGGGTCTGGCTGCTTTGCTCTACTTCTTCCTGTTGCAGCCCTTGGAGATGAACCTGCTATGCCAGCTACTCTGGAAAGATGTTTTGCTCCTAGATCAGCGGGGTGGGTCTTATCTCTAGCCTCTCTGTTGGAAGTTCTTCTGCGGGATTCCTCACTGGGTCTGTCTGATGGAGGAAGTTCCACATATGTTCCTGAACTGGGTGCTGACTGAAATGAGGATTCAGAGGGCCCCAGGATGCCCCATTCATACGCCAGGCCTGTGCTGGGTATAGTTTTTTTTATTTAATATTTTTATTGTTTAAATTTAACAATGGTTATATTACATACTTTCATCATCAGATCAGTTTAGATTAATACATATAGGTATATAAGATTGATCAAACAATTAAACATTAACACTTTTAAATCAACATTACTTTTTTTTCTTTTCCCCTTTCTTTTTTTTTTTGAAACGACATATTGCATATTGTCCTCACAATCGTTCTACAGAGTACAGTGTGTGGGCATGACCCACCTACCT
>PVJA010055901.1:0-10999 GCA_004027025.1 Myocastor coypus
AAAAAAAAAAAAAAAAAAAAAAACTAATTACAATGCATGGAACGCAGAGCTAGATTGGTGAGATGAGCTTTAGGAGGCTCAGATTCAATAGCCTCCAACGTCACAAGCTTCACTGGTGGCACACTGCAATGGCAAAACCTTTGATTGTATATGTATCTGCTTCCTCTTAGTCCAAAGAGTATATTCTTTCCTTTTTTTTCTTTTTTCTTTCTTTCTTTCTTTTTTCTATGCATCATTAATAGGGAGGTGGGTCATGCCCACACTGCCCTCTATAAAATGATTGTGAGGACAATATACAATATGTCAACTTTCAAAGAAAAAATGGGGAAAAGAAAAAAAAAAGTAATGTGGATTTAGAAAGGTTAATGTTTAGTTGTTTGATCAATCTTATATACCTATATGTATTAATCTAAACTGATCCGATGATGAAAATATGTAATATAGCCATTGTTAAATTTAAACAATAAAAGAATTGAGAAAAAAAGAAAAAATAAATTGTACCACAGCAGTATATGTACACCCATGTTTATAGTAGCCCAATTTGTGATAGCTAAGTCTTGGAAACAACCCAAATATCCATCAATAAAGGAATGGATAAGAAAAATGTGGTATAAGCACCTGCCTGACAAATGCAAGGAACCCTGGGTTTATCATGCCAGTGCAGGAACTGAGTGTGGTGGCACACACTAAGGAGACTGAAACAGAAGGACCACTATGAGATCAAACTGCATAGTGAGACCCTGTATCAAACATAAATAAAAATACATAAAAATTGTAGTCTTGATCCAAGACATTGAATATATATATATATATATATATATATATATACATATACATATATATATGTATATATGTATATATATATATATATATGATAAACTGGAGACTTTCATAGGTAAATGGATACAACTCAAGACCATACTCATGTGAAATAAACCAGATGCACATATGATATGCAAACATCACACTGCCTCCCTAGTTTGAAAAGCTGAAAAATTAAATAGGATCCAAAATGTACAGTAGCTATTGTAAAATGGGAAGAAACTTCAAAAGGAAAGAGCAAATGGCATGGGAGAATGGAGAAAAGAAGGAATGAAAAAGAAAAAAAATATATGGTAGTTGTACTATTAATTTCTCTCAGTTCATTGAAAAGAAAGGTTTTTGCTAATGTTGTCTCGACAATTAAATGCTGATTTATTGTACTCTGAGTAACTAATTTAAATATGATAATACCCAATGCATTTACCATTTTAACCTTCCTAGGATCTTATTTGAAATTTTATTTTTTTCTCATATATATATATATATATGTATGTATGTATGTATGACTGGGCCAGGCTGCCGAGATGGCTCAGCGGTCTAAAGAGCCTGCTTAGGAAAGCTTAGGCAACCATGGTTCGAGCCCCAGCACCACATGCTGCACCAGCCCCACCCCCAGGGCAGGCTGAGCCAACCATTAAAAAAAAAAAAAATGGCTTGGCAATAAATACAATGAGAAAATCAACTAACTGAATCTCTTCCCTCACTTGGTAATTTCATATAAAATCAGATTTTGGCAAATACTTGCTATGAGAATTAATACCAAAGTCTATGTTCATGGCCAACATTACCAATCAAGTTTTATACTCTTTCACTAATTTCACTAAATTTCACCCTAACTGTAGGCATAGAAGACTGGCAGATAAAAAAAAAAAAAAAAGAAAAGAAAAAGAAAAGAAAACTGACAGATAGAACTTTAATCAACGGATTAAAGTTAACATTGTCAGTGATACATTGTTTTGAAAACATATAATGCTATATGATGTATGATATGATTATTTTCAGAATATTTTCCTCAAAATCCATAACTCTAATCTAATTGTGAGGAAAAAAGTCAAGATCAACCCAAGTTGACTAACATTCTACAAAATACCTGACCAATATTCCTCAAAACTGTCAAGATCATGAAAAAAAAAAAAAAAGACAGACTGAAAAACTATCACAGACTAAAAAACAAAGAGAACATAAAGACTCAGAAAAAAAAAGCCAAGTGAATTATGAAAAGCCCATAATTTAGTTAACAGTGATATACTAAGGTTAATTTCTTACTTTTGACAAATGCACAATGGTTCTATAACATATTAAGTTTAGGGAGAAAAAAGAAAAGGTATAAATGCAGTTTTTATTACCTTTATAAATTTTCTGCAAATTATAAATTTTAACCAAAATACAAAGTGTGGTTAGTGAGCATGTAAACCACATCTAGTCTTTTTGCTCTTCACCTACTTTATCAATATAAGCATCTCAAAATTTTTCAAATACTGTAATGCAGATGCAGAAGATTGAAATCAATTATTACCAAAATTCAAAGTTAGCATATCTAGCTTAGGACATGTATGCAATAGAAAACTTTTAAATTATCCTGATAAATTCAGTGTTAGCCTTTTCCACCTTCAAGTAATTTAAGAGCTGCTCTGCAGCCACCAATTTCCTGAAATTAATGCCTTTTAAAAAATTAATTAATGTCTAAAATAAGTTTTATTTACACCCAAGTTTAATTGCAAAGTTTGAAATCTGGGCATGAGAAGAATATATTGAGTACTTTGACACTAAGGAATTGCTACCCTTAGTGTTAACAATCAACTAAATTGCTATACATCTTCTTTTAATACCTGCCAGATGACATCTGTGCTACGGATCATATTAGTAAGATTCATACAGCTTTTCCCTTGAAGATACATACCAAGTGCAGAATTCAGGCTTTCTATGTGCTTATGGATCCCATAATTCATTGTCTACATGAAATGGACTGCTTTTGAAAACTTGGAGACTGCAACTTTCACTTTTCAAATTGTGTAGTTAGCAGATTTCATTTACAGTATATTGCAACAAGTCCCTGGGAGTTTCCACTGAAGCCCATAAATCAGAATCAGTTAAGAAAAATGTTCAAGAGAATTTCCCATTTCTGCAGATAGAGAAGGCTGAGAAATACCAGAGGTAGAGTTATACAGTGTGAAATGATACTTTCTACAGGGCTCTTTTGAGCAATTTATTAGGAATTTGTCAAAGGCGTGACAAGTGCTCATCAGTGAATTAGACACGTATTATATAATATTTATCATAGCATTTAAAGATCATGATCCTTATCACTTAGATTGTACTTAACTTGCTCGAAATATTTTCAATTGTAATTATTCTCCCACGTGTATCTGTGTAGAGAAATAATCACTTATAGAAGAAAGAAATATCCTGACTCACAAATAAAAAAACCCATCATAGAAGGCTTGGGAACTTGAGTATAGCATTGGATATGTAGGCAAATGTGTAACATCTTGAGTTTTAGCCAGAAATATAAGTCAGTTCCCCAAACAACCCTTTGAAGTTCAATCTTCTCATAGAAATGAACCTTCATGCTTTTTTTTCCTGAAGTTTTAGCTGTCCTATACAGAATCTTTTGAGATTTAAGCCAATTATTTAGAGCAAACAGAGAAACAGCAGTTCTTTTTCCCAAATATGAGGTTTATCTTTTCAGAAATTCAGCTCAACAAATCTAGTTTAAACATATTCCAGTTTCATGGCTTCTTTTTCTTTATATTTCTTAGTTTTAAAAGAACATCCCAGCTTCTTAATAAGACTGATATTTTGACACAGAGAATAAGCCAAAGAAGAGTAAACCATCACAGGTAATAATTTTGCCATTAAAACTATAAAGTAAGAATTTTGCCAAGAAAAATGAAGTTTCAGATTTTATATTTGGCCACTCAATGAAAAGCTTTCATTTTAATGTTAATTTATAAACAGCAGTGATAGTTGTAATACGAGTTCTTATCCAAATGTGCATACCCTTTATTTTAGGAGAGAACTTCTAGGAATCTGCCTCACAATCACACTATCTATGTACAGTATATGTCCAAATATGTTTATTGAAGCAGTGTTCATAATGGGAAAAAAAATTAAAATGCTCTAAGATGTCCCTTAATGGTGAGTTGTATAATGAATACATTTGTCTTAGTCAGATTGTATGCTATAATAAAGCACTATAAACTGAATGGCTTATAAACTATAGATACTTATTACTCACAGTTCTGGAGGTTAGAAGTCTAAGATCAGAGTACCAGCATGGTTGAGTTCTAGTGCAATCCCTCTTCCACATAGCATACTGCTATAGTTACATCTTCACACGATGAGAGGAGCAAGGTAGCTCTCTTGAGCTTCTTTTCTAAGGCACAGATCTCATTCATAACAGTTCACCCGTCATGACCTAATTATTTTCTAAAGACCCCCACCTCATACTACAATCATCTTGGGGATAGAATTTTAACGTATGAATTTTGGGCAAGAGAAAATCAGTCCATTATACAACCTAATAACATACAACCTTGGAAAAGAATGAGATAGAACGAGTGCCATAACAACGGATTACATTAGCATCTTGCTTCTCCCTAGAGAATCAGGCACCATAACTTTATGCAGAAGGTTAAAGAAATAAGTTTTTCAAAAGCTACATTACTTGGAAGGCAATAGAGTAATGCTGTTAGCTATGTGAGCAACAAAGCCAGATGATCTTGGTTCATATCTCAGCTGTGCCCTCCATGTGACCTTGGTCCACTTATTCATGATCCATAAAATGAGGTTGTTATGAGCTATATCCCTCTGCAACAGTCTTAGGAGAAATTAAATGAGACAATACAAGCACAATGCCTACATGGAAGAGGCACCCACTAAGTGCAATAAATGTCATCTACTACTCTGATATACAGCAAAAAGTGGTCTCAGAGCCTTGCTAGTTAGTCTGAGTATAATTGGTGGAGAAACAACAGCAGCATCTCCTGGAATGTTATTGTAATGAAGAAGCTCAAGTTCCACTTCAGATCTACTAATTCACAATCTGCATTTCAATATAACCCCCAAATAATCAACATACGTGTTTACATTTCAAACTACAGAGTCTGGGACATAAGCTAAAATTCTGCATTTCTAACAAGCTCTGAGAAGACGTTGCTGTTTTAGGACCATCAAAGCTTAAGAAGGAGTACTTTAAAGAAAGCACGGTTCTGCCCCCTCATTCTACTGCTAAAGAGTCTGAGTTCTGAAAATGTGGCAACTTGAACAAGTCACACACAAGTACATAGCAAATCTCTGATGCAGACCTATCTTCCGTACTACAATCCCTGTACTTTGCACAACAGTGTGAGTCACAAAGAAACTATATAGTATTTCAAGAGCACAGTGAATGATTTGAAATGGATTCACTGAGGGATTCTGAGATTCCATACACATGTCAAGGTAAGTGAGACCCTAAATGGTTGTTTTAATGAATGCAGTGTTACAATTCACGCAGAGTCACTGTTGTACCTAGCAAATTCATAATTAGAGGTAATTTTGCACCTGCTGTCATAGGAAGATAGCATTTCCCTTAATTTAGTTTGATGCCTTGATTATACCTTTGGAGAAGCAGAAGACAAGGTAATCTCTCACTCCACTCCTGGAGAAAATACACAGCATTTAGTTTGTACTTATGATTAATAAATCCATGAAGCATTCTTGGAATCATCAACCACCATGTCTCACGGTGCTAATACTGTTTTCTGGGGGATGGGAACATTTCTCATCATCCATTCTGTTGCAGAAATAGCAAACGGTAACTGAATTCATTTAACATAAATAGTTCAAAGAATGTCACCAAATTAAAGATGAAGTCAGGAGCAACAACAGTCAGGGAATACAATAAACAAAAAACTACATAGGAGCTCAGCTGGGCTGCAGCCACTTCTGCCACCATAATAGAACCTAGATCTACAGAGGACAGCTGAGCTCTCATCCACCCTTACCAGAGCTCAGCTGAGCTGAGGGCATTTCTCCCACCATACTAGAATCTAGGCACACAGAAAACAGCAACAGCAGCCTGGTGAGCCTTCTCCCAGCCCTCTCACCCTGGCTGGAGCTCAGCTGAGCTATAGCTGCTCTCCCACCATTGTATAAGGCAGGCAGTTCCAGGACTGCTAAGGCATCCTGGGGAGCTCTGTCTTGACCCCCATCACCCTCACCAGAGCTCAGCTGAATGGCACCTGTTTCTCCCATGGTTGTAGAAGTCAGGGGATCCCAGGACAACTCTGAGGACCTGGGAACCCTGTCCCATCGCATCCTCCCCCATCACCATCATCATAGCTCAGCTGAGCTGCTGCTGCCTATCTCACAAATAACAGGAGCCTTGGTGAGTCCTACCCTGTGCCCCATGATTGCCACCATGGAGAGAGCCTTGTGGAGCTTTGGCCTGCCCTCATCATCATCAGATCTTTCTTCAGCTGCAACTTGTCTCCCCCATCAAGGTGGAAGCTACATGGAACCCCTCACATCAGGAGCTTTGGTGGGCCTACCTCACCCTCCTACTGTGGTAGAAGTCTTGCTCACCCAAAACCCACCCAACCAACCTTCACTTCAGGATCAAGGTGAACACTGGGAGGTTCAAAAATGTGAAAAGAAAGGAGCAAATGACAATCTCAGCCCTCCAGACCACCCCCCCCAAAAAAAAAACTAGGAAACAAAGTCATAGAAGAATTTGGAAGTCATACACCTGAAATTTACAAAATGATAGTAACTGAAGTAAAGAAATGACTCCATCAGGCTATGGAGGAAATCAGATCTCCATTCTACTGTGGAAATAGTAAACGATAACTGAATTCTTTTACTATAAACAGGCCAGAGAATGTCACCCAATTAAATGTGAAGTCAGAAATCTCTGAGGTAAAACAACAAATAATAATCATGAAAGAATTGCTCAGTAATCTAAAAAAGACATAGACAAAAAATGAGGAGATAGAAAATTTATGGAAACATTGAATGAGCAATATAGGAAAGAACTGTAATGCATGGAAGAGATTCAAACAGATATCCAGGGCGTTAAAAATTCCAATGAAAGTTGGAAAAACTGTTTCAATGAAATTAAAGGTAGAATTTCAGACTTTGAAGATAGCATTGCAGCTACTGAACATGAAAGGAACGATCTCTTAAAAATTATAAGGATCCAGAAAATGCTAATACAACAACTGAAAGATGATGTAAAGAAAAACAATATGATACCAATAGGTATCAATGAAATAGCCAGAGTCAAAGAGCACGACATAAAAAGATTATTTGCAGAATAGCTGCAAATTTTTCAACCGTGGAAAAAGGATATAATATACACATAAGTGATGTATACGGAATTCCAGTTAGCCACAATCAAAGTAATTCTAATCCCAGACACATAATAAAGATCCCAGAAATTGAGAAAAATAACAGAATATTAAAAGTTGTTAGAAAGAAGAAACACACCACATATAATGGAAAGCCCATAAGAATTATGGCAGATTTCTCAACACAGACTATCATAAAGGAGAAGATCTTAGAGTGAGATATTTTATGTCCTGAAAAAAAAAAAAAGAAGCTCAACTGAGATTGATGTATCCTATAAAACTATCTATCATACTTAATGGAGAGGTAAGATCCTTCCATGACAAAGAAAAAGTGAAAAAAATCATAACCACCAAACCAACTCTAAAATGAGGTTTTTATCTTTTTGATGGTTCAGGTCACCTTAAAGGCATGTGTCATGCTCCATGTGGGGCAGAATATCAATATGCAGTCCTCAGTGCCTGAGTGAGTTCGCAGAATCATGTGCTTTAACACGTTGAACTGCTGGACAAGCCTTTACCAACCCTACAAAGAATACTGAGATAGTTTAAAAAGAGACTGAAACAAATACAACTCCAAGAACAACAGAAAACAACCACAAACCAGAGCAAGGAATTAAATGGAGGAGAAAAATAGGGATTCCACAGTAGGCAATAACATGACAAAAATAAATCAATACATATCAGTTATAACCATCAATATAAATGGACTCAATTCACCAGTCAAAAGAAGCAGACTGACAGAGTAGATCAAGAAAAACTTCCAACAATATGCTATACAGAAGAAACACATTCAACCCAAAAAGAGATTAAGAGATTGAAAGCCAAAGGATGGAAAACAATATTCCATGCAACAGGACCCCAGAGAAAAAGCAGGGGTAGCTATTCTGGTTGTTGACAATTACAACTTGAAGCCATGAGTTATTAAAAGACATAAAGAAGATTGATACTTACTTTAGGGAACAAATGCAAGAAGAAGAGATAACAATTATAAATATATACGCACCCAATGTATAAGTACCCAACTATATAAGACAAATTTTGGTGGATATCCAAAAGCAAAAGAATAATAACAATTTTATTTAAGGGCTGTAACACCCCATTGATACAAAGAGATAGATAAACTAAGCAAAAAATCAGCAAAGAAATAATAGAACTAAGCCACATTAGGTAAGAAGTGGACTTAATAAACTTTTACAGAGTGTTACACACAACATTGTCAGAATGCATATTCCTTTCAGCTGCACATTGGACATTCTCGTACTAGCACATAGATCATGCTTAAATATATGCAAAGGAAGAGGCTGGCCAAATAGCTCAGCAGATTCAAGTGCCTTCAAGCAGGAACAGAAGCTGAGAGTTCAATCCCCTGGCCTTCCCCTTGTCCCCACCCTTGGGGCAGGCTGAAACAGCAATTCAGACTGGGCATGGTGGCACATGCCTGTAATCCCAGCTTTTGAGAGATTGTAAACAGGTAGATCACTATGAGTCCAATCTAGTAGTGAGGCCTTGAACACCCTGTAGATCTTTCCATAAAATACAAAAAGAATTTTTTAAATATGCAAACTTATTTTTTAAATATGTCAACTTTCAAAGAAAAGAAAAGGGAAAAGAAAAAAAAAGTAATATTGATTTAGAAGGGTTAATGTTTAATTGTTTGATCAATCTTATATACCTATATGTATTAATCTAAACTGATCTGATGATGAAAATATGTCATATAACCGTTGTTAAATTTAAACAATAAAAAATTGAAACTTGAAAAATAAAATAAAATAAAATAAAATAAATACTAAAAAATATGCAAAGAAATTGAAATTATCCCGTGCATATTGTCTGACTATGGTGCAATGAAACTGGAAACTATTTGCAAAAGAAACAGCAAAAACTCTATAAACACATGGAAGCTAATTAACACCCCCATGGACAATAAATGTGTCACACATTAAATTTTAAAAGTTAAATAATATTTGCAATCTAACAAAAATGCAAATGCAACTTATCAGAATCTATGAGATGCAATGAAAACTGTCTTGAGGGAAATTTATAGTAATAAATACTCATATCAGGAAGACAAAACAACTCAAATAAACAATCTTATGCTGCACCTCAAGCTCCTAGAGAAGAAGAGTAAGTTCAGGCCAAACCGAAAGAACACAGAAAACTATAGCAAGAGCAGAAATAAGTACAGTGGAGATAAAGAAAAAAATACAATTTATAAATTGAAGAGGTTGTTCTCTGAATGAATAAATTGATAAACCCCTAACCCCTTATCAAATCAAGGAAAGAAAAATTCCAATTCGTGTACTAAGGAATGAAAAGGGTGAAATCACTGCAGACACTATAGAAATTCAAAAGTTTATCAATAGCTATTTCCAAAACCTTTATTCTCACAGGATGGAAAACATACGAAAAATGGACAGACTCCTAGATACATATGAACTACCAATCATGAATAAAGAAAATATAAAAATTCTAAATAGCCCAATATCAATGAATGAAACTGAAAATGTAATAAAACAAAACAACAACAACAAAAAAAAAAAAACTACCAAAAAAGAAAAGTCTCGGTCCTGATGGATTCACAGCTGAATTCTATAAGAAATTTAGAGAAGATTTAATGATAACTTTTCTCAAAATTTTCAATGAAATTGAAAGGGAAGCAATTCTTCCAAATTCATTTCTGGAGGCACATATTGCACTGGTACCAAAACCAGAGAAAGGCCAAGCCAAAAAAAAAGGAACTACAGGGCAAGCACCCCTAATGAACATTGATGGAAAAATCCTCAGTAAAATTATAGCAGACAGAATGTAGCAAGTCATCAAGATTATACATCATGACCAACTGGGCTGCATCCCAGGAATGCAGGGGTGGATCAATATGTGCAAATCAATAAATGTAATACAACACATCAGCAGAGCCAAAGACAAAAATCATATTATCATCTCAATACATACAGAAAAAAGCTTTAGACGAAGTCCAACACTCATTCCTGATAAAAACTCTATAGAAAATAGCAATAGATGATATTTACCTCAACCTGATAAAAACCATTTATAGCAAACATACTAAATGGACAAAAATTGAAAACCTTCACTTTGAAATTAGGAACAAGACAAAAATGCCCACTATCAGCACTTCTGTTCAATATGGTTCTGGAAACATTATCCACAGAAATTAGATAAGAGAGACAAATAAAAAGAATAATAGTTGGAAAGAAAGAAGTGAGTAATTTCCAGATGACATGTTATTCTACATAGAAAACTCCAGTATATTTATAGATTTAATAACCAAATTCAGCAGTGTACCAGGATGCAAAGTCAATACTCAAAACTCAATAGCATTCCTGTATAAAAAGAACACACTAAAACAGAAATTAGGAAAAACAGAATAACATCCCCAAGAATGAAATACCTAGGAATAACTCTAACATAAGAAGTAAAATGTTTATATAGTGAACATGATAGTACTCTGAGAAAAGAGATCCAAGATAATTTCAGAAAATGGAAAGATATTCCCGGCTCATGAATAATAATAATTAATATTGTGAAAATGTACTACTCCCAAAATTGTTGTACAGATTCAATGCAATCTTGATTTAAAATACTCTTAAGTAGGGCCCAAACCGCACCGCTGGGAGCTGAGCCTGCGCACCCGCCACGGGTAAGCTCCCTGCACCCCTCTGCCCCGCCTCTGCGTTCCCGCGACTAACTTCCTGTTCCAGCGCAGACCCAAACCGCACCGCTGGTAGCTGAGCCCACGCGCCTGCTGGGTCAGGATCCTTGGCCTGCCTTTCCTTTTCCTGCCCCCCCACCAGCCTTTTTTTTTTTTTTTTTTTTTTTTTTTT
>PVJA010055902.1:0-10985 GCA_004027025.1 Myocastor coypus
GAACAAAAGTGAAGATAGTTTCAGATCCTGAAGACACAGTCAGTTAGTGAAAAAGAAAGAATCTCTTAAAAACAACTAGGATGCAGGAAAAAAGTAATTCAACCTCTGCAATATGATGCAAAAATGAACAATGTGAGATTAATAGGAATCAATGAGAAAGAAGGAGACAATACAAATGATATAAAAAGAATATGGGCAGAATAGCAGAAAACTTCCCAAATATGAGAAAGCAATTGGACATTCATATAATTGAAGCATACAGAACTCCAAATAACATCAACCCAACTAAAAATACACCCAGACATATAATAGTAAAGATCCCAGAAATCCAGCAAAAGAATAATATTCTAAAAGCTGCTAGAGAAAAGAAACAGATCACATTTAAAGGAAAACCCATCAGAATGACAGCAGATTTCTCTTCATAAACCATGAAGTCAAGAAGGGCATGGAGCACAGTGCTTCAAGTCCTCCATAAAAATACATTTCAGCCCAGACTGCTATACCCTGCAAAACTCTCATTCAAGTATGAAATATTTCCACGACAAGGAACAACTAAAGAATTTCATGATGTCAAAGCCAACACTACACAGTATACTAACAAATATTTTAGAGAGGGACCAAAACGACCCGAATTCAAAAAATGAGAACAGAAAGATCCCACCAAATACGGTAACCAACTAAATATAGGAGAAAAAGTGGTAAAGAGTAGTAAACAAAAGTCATCTTGCCTTTCAGCCAGAACCGCCATCTTCCAGTAATTTGTCAAAATGGCTAACACAAAGGGCAAGAGGAGGGGTACCCGTTATATGTTCTCCAGGCCCTTTAAAAAACATGGGGTGATTCCTTTGGCCACATACATGCGAATCTACAAAAAGGGTGACATTGTAAACATCAAGGGAATGGGTACTGTGCAAAAAGGAATGCCTCACAAATGTTACCATGGCAAAACAGGAAGAGTCTACAATGTTACCCAGCACGCTGTTGCCATTGTTGTAAACAAGCAAGTTAAGGGCAAGATACTTGCCAAGATGGATTAATGTACGTATTGAGCATATTAAACGTTCAAAAAGTTGTGATAGCTTCCTGAAATGTGTCAAGGAAAATGATCAGAAAAAGAAAGAAGCCAAAGAGAAAGGTACTTGGGTTCAACTGAAGCACCAGCCTGCCCCTCCCAGAGAAGCACATTTTCTGAGGACCAATGGGAAGGAACCTGAGTTGTTGGAACCTATTCCCTATGAATTCATGGCATAAACTGGGATGTACTTCTGCCATTCACCACCTAATTGGCAGCTTAAGTGTTCTGGGTCCTGTATAAAAATAAAATTGCCCTGTGTTGTAAGGGTGATTTTCTTAAAGAGGTATGTGGTACCTTCTTACCTCAAAAATATCTCAGCAGATTTTCACTGTAGTGAGTAATTGTGTCTGGTTTTTAGTATATTCTTGCTGAAAAGTATTGCTGAGGTATTGTGCAGGTGTATACCCAAATATTCATAAAATATTTATATTGGCTTGAAGATCCTGTAAGTTACCACTGGGAAAAAATGTATCCAAATAAATGGAAGTCACTTCAGAAACAAATGTAAGTCCATTTCAGTAAAATAAATTGTTCAGCCGGGCATGGTGGCACACGCCTGTAATCCCAGCACTCGGGAGGCTGAGGCAGGAGTATCAGTGGGAGTTCGAGACCAGCCTGGGCTACAAAAGTGAGCTCAAGGCCAGCCTGAACTGCATAATGAGATCCTGTCTCAAAAAGACAAAAAAAAAAAAAAAAAAAAAAAATTGTTTAAAGCACCAAAAAAAAAGTCATCTCAATCATAAGTCAATACATTTCAATTATAAACATCAACGTAAATGTACTCAATTCTCCAATTAAAAGAAATAGACTGGCAGAGTGGATAAGGAAAGAAAACCCAACAATATGCTGTATACAAGAAACACACTTAACTCATAAAGAAACTCACAGGGGCCCAGCAGGATGGCTCAGTGGTCTAAAGCGCCTGCTTGGGAAAGCTTACGTGGCTTCAGGGACCGCGGTTCGATCCCCAGCACCACATGCTGTGCCAGCCCTACCCTTGGGGTAGGCTGAGTCGGCCATAAAAAAAATGAGTGAATAAACAAACAATGGTTCTGAAACAAGAAAATAAATAAATTAATTAAAAAAAAAAAAAAAAAAAGAAACTCACAGGCTAAAAGTTAAAAGTTAAAAGATGAAAAACAATACTACATGCTCCAGCACCTCAAAAAAAAAAAGCAGGAATAGCAATCCTATTTGCAGACAGTCTAAACTTCAGACTAAGATTGATCAGACGAAATAAAGGCCACTACATACTGGTTAGGGGAAAAATTCAAGATGGAGAGGTAACACTCATAAATATGTATGCACTCAACACGGGAGCACCAAGTTATATAAGATAAACTTCAATGGACATGAAAAAATCTAATATCCAATACCACAACCTTAACAGGAGACCTTAACACCCAATTATCTGAAAAAGATAGGTCAAGCAGACAAAAAACTGGCAAAGAAGTAGCAGAACTGAACCAGACCTTGGAACAGCTGGACTTAGTGGATATACACAGTGTTCCACCCAACCACTTTAGAATTTTTTTTTTCAGCTGCACATGAGACATTTTCTAAAATAGATCATATATTAGTCCACAGGTCATGCTTAAGTATGCAAGAAAACAGAAATTTATCCCATGCATATTATCTGACCATAGTGCAATCAAACTGGAAATAAATGACAAAAGAAACCATAGTAACTCCAAGATTACAGGGAAATTAAACAACACTCCTCAGCAACCAGTGGGTTACAGATGAAATTAAACAAAAAATTAAGCAATATTTACAATTTAATGAAAATTCAAACACAATCTACTGGAATTTATGTGATGCAATGAAAGCAGTTCTTACAGAGAAATTTATAGCTCTGAACTCACACATTAAGAAAATAGAACAGGAACAAATAAATAATCTTATGCAGCACCTAAACCAACTAGAAATGGAAGAGCAGACAAAATCCAAAGGCAAAGGCAGGAGAAAATTATAAAGATTAGAGCAGAAATTAATTCAATTGAGAAAAAAAACAATACAAATAATTAATGAATCCAAAAGCTGGTTCTTTGAAAGATTAAATAAAATTGATAAGCCCCTAGCTAACCTCATCAAAAAGAGGAAAAAAAGGACTCAAATTCAAGCAATAAGGAATGAAAAGGGTGAAGTTACTACAGACCTAGCAGAGATTCAGAGGATCATAAATAGCTACTTTGAGAATCTTTACTCTCAAAGAATTGAAGACACATGAAATCGACAGATTCCTACAAAAGTACAAATTACAAAAACTGAATCAAGAAGATATTAGAACTCTCAATAACCCAATAACAGCCAATGACATGAAATGTAATAACCTACCGACAAATAAAAGTCCAGGACCTGATGGAATCACCATTAAATTCTACAAGAAATTTATAGAAGACATAATCTCAATACTCGTCAAACTCTTCAATGAAATCGAAAAGGAAGGAATCCTTCCAAAATCATTCCTAGAGGCAAGAATTACAATGTTACCAAAACCAGGGAGAGGTGCAACTAAAAAAGAAAACTATAGACCAATCTCTCTCATGAACACAGATGCAAAAATCCTCAATAAGATCCTCGCCACTAGAATACAACAAATCATCAAGAAGATGCTACACCTCAACCAGTTAGGATTCATCCCAGCGACGCAAGAATGGTTCAATATATGCAAATCTATAAATGCAATACACTATATCAATAGTGCCAAGACAAAAAATCACATGATCATCTCAATTGATGCAGAAAAGACCTTTGACAAAGTCCAACACTCATTCATGTTCAAAATCCTACAGAAAATTGGAATAGAGGACCTCCACCTCAACCTGATAAAAGCCATCTACGACAATCCAACAGCTAAGCATAATTCTATTTTTTAATAATTTATTTACTTATTTATTTATGTTCTTGTTTCAGAACTTTTGTTTATTTATTTTTATGACCGGCTCAGTCTGCCCTGAGGACAGGGCTGGTGCAGCATGTGGTGCCAGGGATTGAACTGCGGTCCCTGCAGCCGCCTGCAGGCGCTTTAGACCACTGAGCCATCCTTCCAGGCCCACCTAGCATAATTCTACATCGGGAAGAACTGAAGTCTTACTCTCATTTCTGGTACAAGACAAGGAATGTCCCCTATCACCACTCCTATTCAATATAGTTCTGGAATCATTAGCTACAGCCATTAGACAAGAAAGAGAAATAAACAGAAGAATAGGTAAAGAAGAAGTAAAACTATCACTATATGCAGATGACATGATAATCTACTTAGAAAACCCAAAGAACTCCACCAAGAAGCTACTAGAATACACAAATTCAGTAGCATAACAGGCTACAAAGTCAACACACAAAAGTCAATAGCATTCCTCTACACAGATGACAAGCACACTGATGGAGAAATTAGCGAAATGGTACCTTTTATGATAGCACTGAAGAAAATAAAACACTTAGGAATTAACCTAACTAAGAAAGTAAAAGACCTTTTCAATGAAAACTACAGTATTCTGAAAACAGAGATCCTAGATCTCAGAAAATGGAAAGATATTCCCTGCTCCTGGATAGGAAGAACCAACATTGTTAAGATGTTCATACTCCCTAAATTGTTGTACAGATTTAATGCAATTCCTATCCAAATACCATCATCATACCTCACAGATCTGGAGAAGTCATTCCTAAAATTTATTTGGAACCAAAAAAAGACCCAGAATTGCAAAGACAATTCTGGGCAACAAAGGTATGACAGGAGGCATTACAATTCCTGACCTAAAGTTATACTACAAAGCTACAGTAATAAAATCAGCATGGTACTGGCAAAAGAATAGACCTGAGGATCAATGGAATAGATTAGAAGATGCAGAAGCAAATACAAACACACTCAGCCACCTTATTTTTGACAAAGGGGCCAAACATACTTACTGGAAGAAAGATAGCCTCTTAAACAAATAGTGCTGGAAAAATTGGCTCTCTACATACTGCAAACTAAAATTTGACCCTACTCTATCACCATGCACTAAACTAAAGTTGAAATGGATTAAAGATCTAAATATTAAAAGAGAAACATTAAATCTCCTGGAAGAAAAAGTGGGAGAAAATCTTGAAGACATCAGGGTAGGGAAAAAATTCATGGACCAAAATCAAAATGCACATTTAACACCTGAAAGCATCAACAAATGGGACCTCCTCTGGCTAAGAAGTTTTTGCACGTCAAAAGAAATTACAAACAGAGTGAAAATACAACCCATAGATTTCAAAAAGATTTTAACTAATAAGTATTCAGACAAAGGTCTTCTATCTACAATTTATAAAGAATTGAAAACCATTAGGGTCCCAAAATTCAAAGACCCAATCCAGAAATGGGCATCTGAGATGTACACACACTTCTCAGAGAAAGAAATTCAGCAAGCCTGTAAACACATGAAGAAATGCCCCATATCGCTAAGAATCCATGAAATGTGAATTAAAACAACACTTAGATACTATCTCACCCCAGAAAGAATGGCTATCATAAAGAAATCAACCAGCAACAAATGCTGCAGAGACTGTGGAGAAAAGGAACTCTTCTCCACTGCTGGTGGGAATGCAGACTGGTGAAACCATTATGGAAAGCAGTGTGGAGGCTCCTGAAAAAATTAGAACTGAGCCGGGCGTGGTAGCACACACCTGTAATTCCAGAACTTGGGAGGCTGAGGCAGGAGGATCAGTGCAAGTTCGAGACCAGCCTGCGCTACAAAAATGAGCTCAAGGCCAGCCTGAGCTGCACAGCGAGACCCTGTCTCAAAAAGACAAAAAAAAATTAGAACTGGAAATCCCATTCAATCCAGCTATCCACCTACTGGGAATTTTCCCAGAGGAACTGAAAATATCATACCATAGTGATATCTGTGCACGTATGTTTACAGCAGCCCAATTTGTAACAGCCAAATCTTGGAAACAACTAAAATGCCCATCATCTGAAGAATGGTTGAAAAAGATGTGGTATTTTTATACAATGGAATATTACTCAGCTGTAAAGAATGATAAACTGAAAGACTTCACATATAAATGTGTGTGTATATATATATATATATATACATATATATATATATATATATATATATATATATATATATATATATATATATATATATATATATATATATATATATATATATATATATTGTTTGTTTGTTTTGTTTTGTTTTGTTTTGTTTTGTTTTGTTTTGTTTTGTTTGTGGGACCAGGGTTTGAACTCACGACCTTGCACTTGCCCAGCAGGCACTTGTGCCTCGGAGCTATCTCCCTAGCCCCATAAATGGATGTATATTGACATACACTCATAAGTGAAATAAACCAGACCTACATTTGCAAATATCGTATAGTCTCCCCAGTATAAGAAATCTAAAGAAATAAAAATGGAAAGGCATAACACAGCTGAATGAAAATCAAAGATTTTTGAAGCAACACTGAAACTATACTTAGGATGCATGTCATTCAGGACTTTTAGATGTGTACTGCTTCTAATGTAAACTCAGTTACTGCTCTACTCTCTGTCAAATAACTGGTTGGTTAACAAAAAAATAAAAAGGTATTAATTGAGAATAAGAGACTAGGCAAAATGCCATAGACCTGACAGGCTATAATTTTGTACATCCTTAGATTTCTAAATGTCTGTGCAAAAATGTATAACTGCTTTCATCACATTCTATACAGATTTATTAGAATCTGAATGATTGAAGGAAAATACCAATGTCAAGCTAAGTCTAAGATGTTTAATATTCAGAAAGGCAGTGATGTTGAGCTCCATTACCTGTATTATAGAGTAACAGTATCAAGAGGTTTCTCTGCTGGAGGGTTGAGAATGTAAGTTAACAGAACGAAGATTGGAGAAAAAGAAGGGCTACAAGGATAGCCATCATTTTGGCTCTAGCCCTTCAGGGTCAGTGAAGACTCGGGACATAAGAGAACCTGTGCTGTAACATCCTACAACTCAGTGGTTTCCCAAATATTCTGGTCAAGGAGATTATGAGACCTCAGAGAAAAGGGATAAATGAAGTATGGCATGCCTAGGGAGAGTCTCCTGGGGTGAAAACATTCTCTCAGGCTTTTATGGTGAGCAAATTGCTCAAGCAATGGCCGTGACTCGTCCCAATGGCTAACACGAACAACAGTTCTACAAAGTACTGTATATGGTTCCAAAGTTAATCCTGAGGAGATCTGACCCTGTAAAGTACAAATGATGAAAGTTTTGTTAGACAGGTCTTGCTTTAGCTTAAACTTAATCACCCAGCAGAAAAGCTTAATTACGAGGCATAAAACACAGCTAGGTTAGTATGGTGAGTTGTAAGAGGCTTAAATCAACAGCCTTCAACATTTCCAGTTTCACTGGTTACCCACTGCAATTATGAAACACTGGATTATGTATACAACTACTTCCTCCTAGTTCAAAGAGAAGAAAACTTGTTTCTTCTTCTTCCTCTTCTTCTTTCATCGATTAGAAAATATCACATTTACACCCTGTGCTCTGTATAACTTTTATGAGGACAATAATATGCAGTGTGTTAATTATTGTGAGTGTGCTACTAACATGTTTTGAAACTCTCATATTGTTATTTTATTAAAAGTAATAAAAAAATTAAAAAATAAAGAAAATACATAAATACATATAAGAAAACTGGCAAGTCCACAGAGGTGCGTGGCCCATGTAGTTGGCTCAGGTCATGTGAGCAATTAAAAAAAAGGGGTGGGGAGGACATACCTTCCTAGGCCAGTGATGTCAAGCTTCAAAGAGCCTTCAATGATACAAACTGCCTCTGCAGCACATATGCTGTAGGTTTGCCATCCCAGGCTATCAACTGGGCATCACTTTCCCTTAGAATGTAGATGTTCAAAAACAGACCTTTTGGCTGGACATGGTGGCACACACCTGTAATCTCAGCCCTTGGGAGGCTGAACCATTGAGAATCACTGTTGAGTTCAAAGCGAGTCTTCACTACATAGTGACTTCAAGGCCAGCCTACATTGCATGGTGAGACCCTATCTCAAAAAACAGAATACAAAAACAAACAAACAAACAAAGACCTTGGGGCTGGGGAGATAGCTCAATAGAATAAGCGCTGCCTGGCGAGCACAGGGTCCTGAGTTCAATCCCCAGTACTGTAAAAATTAAAAAGAAAAAGACCTAGCGGGCCTCCAACAACAAAGTGAGCTCTCTATCAGCTTATCCTACAGTAATGTCATGCAAAAGAGCTTCCCTGTGGCCCATATTTCTGAGTAGATGCTTGTAAACTTGTTTTTTTCCAGCCTTAATGAGGTATAATTGACAAAAACTGTTCAAAAAAAATTTAGTATGTTAAATGACAGGTATCAGAGACCCCAAGACTACCTATAGGTGTACTAGTTCATTAGAATGACTCACAAAGCTCAGAACACAGTCCTAACCAAAGATATCATTACAATAAATGGATAAAAAGCAAAACCAGCAAAAAGAAAAGCTAAAAATGGGGCAAGATCCAGAAGAAAACAGGTGCAAACTCCAAGTGTCCTTTCCTAGCTGAGTAACACAAGACATGAGAGATTCTTCTAACGATGAGTTGCGACATCACACGTGAAAAACTTCTACTAGGTAAATTAACTGGATACTTTACAATAAGGTATTTAATTAGAAGCATCCTCTGCCTAGGAGATAGCAACATTTCAACACCAGATGGTAAGCAGGAGATCACCATAAATCTCAAGGTATGTAGTTTTGTGTACCATGCAGCATTCTTACTGGGGAATGGTAGGAATCCTACGAAAAGTCCAAGTTACCAGATACCAGCCAAGGGCAAGCCTTATAAGCCCATCTTTCAAAAGATTATGATTCCATGCCTGCTATGTTAACTTTACACAGATAAGATTTTTTAAACATAATAATAATTATAATCAAGAATTAGACAAAGTCAGGACTTTTCCCAAGATAGCAAACAAAAGACCCACACAAAAGAAATTATTAAAAATTGTATGTTTGGGCAGGCCTGATAGCTCAGCAGACTAAAGTACCTACTTAGTCAATGTACCTAATGAGATACACAACAAAACTGATGCATTTTTAAAAATTTTTATTTGTCTGTTTGGTTTTGATACTGGTAATCAAACTCACGACCTCATAGTTGCCAGGCAGGTGCTGTGCCATTGAACTACTGCTCCAGCCCTTTAAAAAATAATTTTTTAATCTACTAATATAATGAAAGATTTTCTAACATAACTATCTTACTAATAAGATCCAACTCAAGAAGAAAAACAAAGTCAGGCTGGGCACAGTAATATACACCTGTGATCCCAGCTACTTGGGAAACTATTGGAAGAGGATTGCAAATTCAAGGTCAGTCTGGGCTACTTATCCAAGATCCTGTCTTGAAATAAAGAATACAAAAGAGCCAGGGATGTAGTTAAGTGGTAAAATACCCTGGGGTTTTGTCCCTAGTTCTAGGGGGAGGGAGGAAACAAGTCAGTTTAGAAGAGCTGAACTGCTCTTCTAAATAATAAGCTTGATCAAACTGACATAAGTAAGTTACACCTGAAAATTGTATCTTAGAAATTATATCTAAGAACTAGGGACTACACATTATTTTCAAGAACATATGGAACCTTAATTAAAGTGGACTGTATGTTGTGGTGGCTGGAAGAGTTTTGAGGCACATGTAGAAAAACTCCCATTACTGTGAACAGAATTAAGGATGAGTCTGGTAAGGGCTGACAAAAGAACGATAAACACCCATAAGGTCATTCTTTCATTCTCATGAAGCCTCAGACAGAAATAAGAAACATGTTATTGGAAACTGGAAAAGTGGTCTTTGTTATAAAAAGGCAAAGACTTGTCTAAATTCACATCTTTAGTGTTCTGTGAAAGGAAAAATTTGTCAGTGATGAAATTAGATATCTGCAGAAGTAAAATGGCTTCTCTTGACTGCTTATAGTAAAATACAAGAAAAGTGATTATCAAAAGGGAAGCAGAACTAGATTTGGAAAAGTTTCAGTCTGCCAGATAGTAAAAACTGAATATTTGGGAGAGAACTCCAAGGTGTTCATTTAGACTAAGATTTCGTATAGGGCGGTGGAAGCCAAATGTTAAGCATCAGGATAATAGACTGAGTCCAGTGGCACTTGGCCTCCCATCACAGGCTCAATGTACAAAGGTGAAGTGTTGGGGAGACCATGTCAAAAGAAGGCCCTCGGACAGCCAATGAACCTCTGTGCACATTGCCAGGATTACTTCAAATCTGTGTTCTTATCCTGTGTTGCACCCCCTGGCTGGCCCAGGTGTGAGATGCATGGCAGAGGACATCCTTCCGAAGGGCAAATGAAATAAAACTTTGGCAGCAACTGAGCAGCACCATCTTTACCAGTACACAGAATGCAAGGGGCTGTGGCAATCAATGGATGCTTCCATTTAAATTTCAAAGAATGCCTCTAAGAAGCACAGGGCCCTGAGAAAACTCACTCAGACAAAACCACAGTCCTCATTAGGGCAATGTTGAACATCATGAGAGAAGTGCCACAACAGAGCAATCTCACTCATCACTTAGTAGATCTGTGGGGACAAGGCTGGCACAGCAATCTGAGCCTTAATGACTGCAGCATGGAAGAGCAAAACAAGGACTCCAACACAGGCCACTACACTGAGTCCAGCAACTCCACAGGGGCAGAGCTATCAAAAGCCTTTGAGGCCCAATCTTTATCTCAGTATATCTGAGAGGAAGGATGTGAGTCAAAAAAGATTATTAAGCCTTAATATTTGTTATTTAGCCAGGTATGGTAGCACACACCTATCATCCCAACATTTGGAAGCCTGAGGCAGGAGAACTGCCCAGAGTTTAAGGCTAGCTTGAGCTAAGTAATGAGTTCAAGGCCAGTCTACACCACAAAGTAAGGCCCTGTCTTTAAAAGAAAAAAAAAAAAA
>PVJA010055903.1:0-11014 GCA_004027025.1 Myocastor coypus
ACAGGGTCTCACTGTGCAGTAGTTCAGGCTGGCTTTGAGCTCACTTTTGTAGCCCAGGCTGGTCTCGAACTCACAACGATCGCTCCTGCCTCAGCCTCCCGAGTGCTGGGATTACAGGCGTGAGCCACCACGCCCGGCTCACAAACAGACTTTTTAAAGGGCTGAAGAAGGAGTCAACACTTCACTTTGTCAGAGAAGCTTCCGTCTTCGCATTCAGACTGGACTTCATCGTCTGGCTTGCAGCGCAGACTCTTCAACCTCTAACTTGTATCTTTCGCCATCTGCCGCAGACTCTTTAGCATCCATTACAGACACTTCGGTCTTCCATTGCAGACCCATCAGCCGACAGAGACTTACATGGAGTGCTGCAGTGAAGTCCAGACCTCGGGATTGAATTCTTCAGTCTGGAGCGTGCAGACGCCATGTGCGTGCTTCTTCATCTGACTCTGTGGCTGACTATTGTAAGCCAATCTTATAATTCCTTACAGATTGTATATTTTGTGTTAATATCCATTCCTTATATCTATTCTGTTCCTCTAAGTAAAACCCTGACCAATACAACAGACATGAAGACAGAAAGCTTCCCAAGAAATGAAAAAGCATTTGATATACAAATAATTGAGCTATATAGAATTCCAGTTAGCGGTGACAAAAATTCTACACCAAGGCATATAATAGTCAACACAGGAATTCAACACAGGAATAGAATATTAAAAGCTATTAGAGAAACAGATCACCTATAAAGGAAAGTGCTTCAGAATCTCAGCAGACTTCTTAACACAAATCCTTAAGTCAAAGAGAGCTTGAGTGAAATATTGCCAAGCCCTAAAAAGAAAATAACCTCCAAACCAGATTAATGTACCCTGCAGAACTATGCTTCAGAACTGGTGGAGAGGGCCAGCCAGATAGCTCAGCTGAATAAAGCACCTACTTAGGCAGGCACAGGGACTGGGGTTCAATCGCCAGCATCACATGCAGTGCTGGCCCCACGCATGGGGTATGCTGAGATGTGGTTGGGCACATCTGTAATATCAGTGCTTGAGAGGCTGAAAACAGCAGGATCACTGTAAGTCTGACCTGTGTAGTGAGACCGTGTAGACCCTGTACTAAATACATTTTAAAAATTTATGGAGAAGTAAGACATATGCCAAAGTGTTCTGAAGGACATTCTAGAAAGAGATAACAACTACCACTTCATGAACCCAAATAGAGTGAATCTACCAGGTAAGACAAGCAATTAAATTGGGGGGAGAGGCAATCAACAACAGGAAAATAACGTGAGGATAAATAATACATACCAGTTATAACTATCATGGCCAGTGGTTTCTATTCACTGAGCAAAAGAAACAGACTTGCAGAATGTGTCAAGAAGCAAGAACCAACAATGTGCTGCATACAAGAAACATTTAATTAAAAAAGAAATTCATAGGCCAAAAGTCAAAGTATGGAAAAGAATACTTCATGGGATAGAGAGAAGCAGGGGTAACTTGCAGACAAAGTGAATTTCAAGCCAATACTGATTAAAAGAGACAAAGAAAGTCACAATATCCTTGTAAAGGAGCATTCCAAGAGGAAAAGATGACAATTATAAATATATATGCACCAAATACCAGTCGACCCAACTGTATAAAACCAATATTAACAGATATGAAAAATCAAATAAGTACTATCACAATTGTATTGGGGGATCTTAATATCCCACTGCCATAAAAAGACAGGTTAACTACACAGAAAAAAATCAACAATGAAATATTAGAACTGACCCAAACTTCTGAACAAATGCACTGAGTAGATGTCTACAGAGTGTTCCACTATACAACATCAGAATACACATTGTTCTTAGTTGCACATGGGATAGTCTCTAAAACAGACCACATACTAGCTCATAGAACATGTTTAAGAAAATACAAAGGTAGCCGGGCATGGTGGCGCATGCCTGTAATCCCAGCACTTGGGAGGCTAAGGCAGGAGGATCAGTGCGAGTTCAAAACTAGCCTGGGCTACAAAAGTGAGCTCAAGGTCAAGGTCAGTCTGAACTGCATAGCGAGACCCTGTCTCAAAAGACAAAAAAAAAAAAAAACCAAAACAAAAGGAATTTAAATTATCCCATGTGCATTATCAAACCATAGTGCAATACATTGGAAATCAATGGCAAAAGAAACCACAAGAACTTGGTAAATACATGGAAATTAAATAGCACCCTACTGAACAACCAATGGGTCATAGATTCCATTAAAAAAGAAATCAGACAGTTTTACAATCAAACAACAAGACAAGAACAATACAACATACAAGAGCTTGTAAGACACAATGAAAGCAGGACTAAGAGGAAAATTTATAGCAGTGAATACCCATGTCAGGAAACAATGTAAATTTGTTTTTCAAATAAAGAACTTAATGATGGACTTCAAATTTCTAGGAAAAGAAAGCATGCTAAGCTAAAAGTTCATACAAGGGAGGAAATTGCAACAATAAGAGCAGAAATCAACACATTAGAGATTAAAATAATATAAAGAATCAAATAATCAAAGTGTTGGTTCTTTGAAAGATTAAAGAAAATTGATAAACTTTTATCCAACCTTATCAGAAAAAGAAAGAAAACACTCAACTCCACACTGTTAGGTATGAAAAGGGTGAAATCACAACAGATCCTGCAGAAACCCAGAAACTCATCTATACCTACTTGGAAAACTTATATTCTAATAGAATGGAAAATGCAGAAAGAAATGGACAGATTCCTAGATACATGTTACCAAAGCTGACTCAAGAAGACATAAAAATCCTAAATAAACCAATATCAATCAATGAAATCGACAGTGCAATGAAAAACCTACCAACAAATAAAAGTCCAGGCATGATTCACTGTTTAAATCTATGAGAAATTTAGAGAAGACCTAATATCACTATGTCTCAAACTCTTTAATGAAATCGAAAGGGAAGCATTACTCCCAGATTCATTCCTGAAAGCAAGCATTACATGATACCAAAACCAGAGAAGGACCCAACTAAGAAAGACAATTACAGAACAATCTTCCTAATGAACATAGATGCAAAAATTCTCAATAAGATTCTGGCAAAGAGTAAGATTCATCCCAAGGATGCAAGAATGGTGCAATATACACACATCAATAAATGTAATACCAAAGGCAAAAATCATATGATCATCTCAATAGGTGCAGAAAAAGTTTTTGATGGATTCCAGCACCCATTCATGATAAAAACCTTACATAAAGTTGGAATAGATGGTCTTTGTCTAAATCTGATAAAAGCCATTTATGCCAAGCCAACAGTCAACATCATACTAAACAAACAAATATAGAAACCTTTCACTCTAAAATCAGGAACAAGACAAAAATGTCCAGTCTCCACTCTTTTTCAACATAGTTCTGGAAACATTAACAATTAGATAAGAAAAAGAAATAACAGGAAAGGAAGAGGTTAAATAATCACTATTTGCAGATCACATGATACTTTACATAGAAGGTCCCAAACACTCCATTAAAAATTTTCTAGATTTAATAAGCAAATTCAGGAACTGGGAAAATACCTCTGAGGCACAAGTGGCTGCATGGCAAGTGCAAAGTCGTGAGTTTGAACTCCGGTCCTGCAAAAAAATAAACTATAATAAGCAAATTCAGGGGTTCGCCATAGCTCAGCAGACTAATGTGGCTGCTCAGGCAGACACAGAGACCAAGATTTGATTCCCACCACCACATGTCTTGATCCCCAGGGTGCCATGCCAGCCCTACACCTGGGGCACACCAACACAGCAATTGAGACTGGGCATGGTGGTGCATGCCTGTAATCCCAGCACGTGGGAGGCTGAAAACAGGTGAATCACTACAAGTCAGATCTATGTAGTGAGACCATGTAGACCCTGTAGATCTTGTACCAAATACATTAAAACAAACAAAAGCAAATTGAGTAGCATAGCTGGATACCAAGTCAACATTCAGCAATCAAGCCAGGTGTGGTGGTGCACGCCTGTAATCTCAGCACTTGGGAGGCTGAGGCAGGAGGATCAGTGTGAGTTCAAGAGCAGCCTGGGCTACAAAAGTGAGTACAAGGCCAGCCTGAAATGCATAGTGAAACTGTTTCAAAAAGACAATAAAATAAAATAAAATAAAATAAAAATTTAAAAACAAATAAATTTTTAAAAAAACAGAAAAAGAAAAGAAATTGATAGCATTCCTGTATCTGAATAACAACCTACTGAGAGAGAAATTAGGATAAAACAAACTTTCACAGGGCTGGTGAGATAGCTCAGCAGACTAAGCACCTGCTTAGGCAAGCAGAGACCAGGGTTTGATTCCCAGCACCACATGTCTTGGCGGCCCCACCCTGGGCATGTAGAGCTTTCCATTGAGACTTGGCATGGTGGTGCATGCCTGTAATCCTAGCACTGGGGAGGCTGCAAACAGGAGGATCACTATGAGTCTCAGCTGTGTAGTGAGATCCTATACTCTTATCTATTGATGTTAATATTGATATCTATATCTATATCTAGATCCAGATAAGAAAAAGAAATAACAGGAAAGGAAGAAGTTAAATTATCACTATTTGCTGATGACATGATACTTTACATAGAAGGCCCCAAAAACTCCACTAAAAAGTTGCTAGATTTAACATGAAAATTCAGGGGCCAGCCAGATAACTCAGCAGACTAACATGGCTGCTTAGGCAGATGCAGAGACCAGGATTTGATCCCCAGCACCACATGTCTCGATCCTCAGCTTACTATGCCAGCCCCACTCCTGGGGCGCACTGAGACAGCATTTGAGACTGGGCATGGTGGTCCAGATATATAGATATCTGTCACAATGCCATTATGAAAAAAATTAAAGAGGATATCAGAAAATAGAATGAGGGGCTGGGAAGATAGCTCAGTAGAATGAGTGCTTACCTGGCAAGCACAAGGCCCTGAGTTCAATCCCTGGTTCTGAAAAAAACAAAAAACCCCCAACCTATATATATCCATTCATATATATATGATAGAAAATAGAATGATATCTCCCTTGTTCTTGGGTAGGAAGAACCAATATAGTTAAAATGGCCATACTTTCAAAACTGTTATGTAGATTAAATACAATTCCAATCAAAATTTCAACAGCATCTCACAGAATTAGAGAAAACAATCATAAAATACATTTGGAACCAGAATAAACCTAGAATGGCAAAGGCAATTCTGGGCAACAAAGGGGGCATCACAATCCCTGACTTGAAATTTTACTATAAAGCTACTGTGATAAAAACAACATGGCACCGAAAACAAAAAACAAAACAAGAAAATGGACCCAGGGATCAATGGAACAGATTAGGAGATGCGGAAACAACTCCAGACATACTCAGCCACCTTATTGGTTTTTTTTGTTTGTTTATTTTGTCTTTTTGAGACAGGGTCTTGCTATGCAGCTCACGCTGGCCTTGACTGAATTCATTTTGTATCCGAGACTGGTCTGAAACTTGCAATGATCCTCTTGCCTTGGCCTCCTGAGTGCTGGGATTGCAGGACTTTATTTATCGTCAATAAAGATGCTAAACACATTCCCTTGAAAAAGATGGCCTCTTTAATAAGTAGTGCTAGAAAAGCTGGCTCTGCACATGGCAAAGGTAAAATTAGACGCATATCTTTCATCACGTACTAAACATGGAAGAATCAAAGATCTAAATACTAAAACAGAAACATTGAATCTTCTGGAAGATAGAACAGATAAAACTCTTGACACACTGGTGTAGGCAAAACTAGGAATAAAACCCTGATCACACAGGAACTGTCACAAAGAATCAACAACTGAGATATCATATTACTGAAAAGCTGTGCATAGTAAGAGAAACCACCAACAGAGTGAAGAGACAGCTCACAGGGTGGGAAAAACTGTTCACCAGTTGTTCCTTGGATAAAGGATTCCTATCAAGACCCCATAAAGAAGTAAAAAAAAATCAGATTTCCTAAATGTAAAGGCCCAATCCAAAAACAGGCATTCAAGATAAATACACACTTCTCAGATGAAGACATATAAACAGCAAATAAAAAAATGTTCAACATCACCAGTCATTCAAGCGGTGCAAATTTAAACAACACAGAGTCCTCATTTCAGACAGAATGGTTATCATCAAGAAATAAATCAATTACAAGTGCTAGAGGGGCTGTGGGGGAAAAGAAATTCTTCAGAGTTGGTGGGAGTATAGACTGGTACAACCACTGTGGAAGTGTGGAGATTTCCATAGTATGGAATCTCAGTGTGGAGAGTCCTAAAAAAAGCTAGGATTGGGGCTGGGGAGATAGCTGAATAGAATAAACTCTTGCCTGGCAAGTACAAGGTCCTGAGTTCAATCCCTGGTATCACAAAAAATAAAAAAGCTAGGATTGGAGGTCCCATTTGACCCAACTATTTCCCTGTTATCTTCCCAGAAAAGTTCAAAACATCATATCACACATATGTGCACCCATGTCTATTTGTCATAGCTAGATCTTGGAAACAACCCAAATGCCCATCAAGTAAGGAATGTACTGCTTCCCATTTGATTTCACCAAAAAGTTTGAGGAGTATTTGCCTCAGATCTTCTCTAAATTTCCTGTAGAATTCAGCAGTGAAAAAAAGAAAAAGTAAAAGAGTTCAGTAGTGAATCTATTAGGACCTGGGCTTTTCTTAGTAAGATTTTTTTCATTATTTCTTTATTTTCACTGACCAATATCAGATTATTCAGAAGCTTTATATCTTTTTGGTTCCACTTTCATAGTTCATATGTAGCCAGTAACTAATTTATTTCTTCTGAATTTTTTGTATAGGTTCTCAAAGTCATTACCAATATCTTCTGGATTTTTGGCAGAATTCAATGTGATTTTTTCTTTTTTCCTTTCCTTTTTTTGTGCAGGGTCTCACTATGCAGCTCAGACTCACAGTGATCCTTCTGTTTTCTGCTTCCCTAGTTCACCGCCAGGCCCAGACTCCCAGTGCACCTGGGGGGTGGGGCCGGTGTGGCATGTAGTGCCAGGGATCAAACCTGTCCCCTGGGCTTACCTAAGCAAGTGCTTAGTCTGCCGAGCTATCTTGCTGGCCCTTCATTTCTATTTTTAATTGATGGATTTGGGTCTTTCCTTTTTTTGGGGGGGGGTAAGACTGGCTAACAGTTCATTTATTTTATTTATTCTTTCAAAGCATCCACTCTGATTCATTGATTCTTTATATGTTTTTAGCTCAATTTCATTAATATTTGCTCTGATTTTTATGTACTAATACCCTGTTTCGCAAGTGTGTCTTTTTGCAAAAAATTAGGTTTCCAATCAGAAGTGTTTAGCAAATTTTTTTGCTTTCATTTCTGAACTCTGCTTCAAGTGCTGCACATGGCTGCGGTCCTCTTCCCCCCACACACATGAACAGGGCCATCTTTCCCAGGGTAGTGGGACAAATTTGAGGTGCCACTGCAAATTCCTTGCTCATACTGCCTTTGAATTTGGCTTGTTTTGTTTTTCTAGGACCTTAATTTGTATCAGCAGGTTACTTATTTTAGCTTGCTCTGTTGTTCTGATATGACCATTTACCACTATAAACTTCCATCGTATGACTGCTTTTACTCTCTCCCATAGGTTCTGGTATGTTTTATTTTATTTTTTTCAGGACAGCTGGCTCTGGATACTGCCTTCAGCTCCTGTAGCATAGCTACATCTCCAGGACCCATTTGTTGTCCTCACTGTAGAGGAAGGAATGCCTCTCTGGGAGCTCAGAGCTGTATGTGGCTCGTCCAGGGAGGCCTGGCTGGAAGGCACCATTATCCACTCACTCACTGGTGCTGGATAGAAAGGATGTGCTAGGGATGAAATGCTTGGTTGATCCAGGGCAGTCCACAGTCTCATATGGACTGGGTCCCAGAAGAGGTGGCTTTGGGAGCAGAGGCAGTGGCTGGGGTTAGAAGCTCATGATGGTTTTTTCTCTGGAAGAGAGATTTTTTTGAAACTTAGGGTGTGATTGTTTGGGTTGCAATAACTGGGCCCTGAGCCTGTTGACACAGATTTTAATCCATAGTCAGTTTTTGCTTTAAAACAAGACATTAATATCTTTGGTGACTGTTTCACAAGGGATTCATTGACATCATAATGGCCTGCATGATCAGTGACAGTGAATAACCCCCTCAGGGAGGTTAGATATAACCCCAGCTCAGTGGATATGTTATTTTACTGCTGATAGCAAGAAGTGGAGGCATTATAATGGTTAGGGCAGGGCTTTCAGATTTGAGTGCTTTCACAGCCTGACAACTGGAACATGCTGGAACAGGAATCACTAAAGTCTTTCTTCAAAGCAAAATTGGATGGGACAGTGGACTCAGTAGCCACAGGATTCTTAGAAATAGTGGTATCCAATGGGGGAAGGTGAAAGGAGAGGAAAAAGGCAGGTTCATTTTTTGGACAATGAGACATTGAGGAACTCTGGAGACTGGTGGGTGATGCTGTAGGACCCAGGGTCTGGGCATCATTCATTTCATGACAAAATCTTTTGGCTTAATTATTAAATAATTTTCTTTTCTGATGCTGAAATTATTGTTGCTTTGCATTTAAAGGAATAGAAGACTGTTGGATATGCAGCACTGAAGCCTTATCTGACCTGAGAGCACTGTCCGGGTGCACAGTGTCCTGGCCATCATGGCCTCTAGTGTGTTAGACTGGCATGATCATTGAACTGTAGGAACTGCCTAATGTCTTCCATACTCCTCAGAGGATAAGACTGATTTTGTCATGAGGACATTTCTTTAAAATATTTCTATTATCGCTTCTTGGCCTTTTGGCTAAGATAAGTATAATGTCTGTTCTTATCAGTTTAAACTATTTCTAGTGATGAATCACCAATTTTATTTTATTTGTTTATTTATTTTTTATCTTTTTGAGACAGGGTCTCCATATGCAGTTCAGGCTGGCCTTGAGCTCACTTTTGTAGCCCAGGCTGGTCTTGAACTCGCACTGATCCTCCTGCCTCAGCCTCCCAAGTGCTGGGATTACAGGCGTGTACCACCACGCCCAGCTATGAATCATCAATTTTAATTTTATGTGTTTTATTATGTAAAACAATGAATACTTGAGAGGAAAAAATGAAATATTGACTGTTTAATATTTATGGCTTACAAAACCACAGTTTTCATTGTTTTTTGGGGGTTGGTCAGATAGCTCAGAAGACTAAAGCACCTGCTTAGGCAGAGTGCAGTGGCAGGAGTTTGATCCCCCATGGGCCATGCCAGCCCACCCTGCGTACTGAGATGGTGATTGAGAGTGGACATGGTGGCATGCACCTGTAATCCCAGTGCTTGAAAGTCTGAAAACAGGATAATTACTACGAGTCCCATCTACATAGTGAGACCCTGTACCAAATACATAAAACACAAAACAAAACTTTGGTTTTTGGTATACAGTCTAAAAAAGAACATCAGAAATAAATTCTTATATGAATTACAATGAAAATTCTGCCTTGTAAGAAAGTATAGGAAAGCAAAACATACATGCTTATCAGTGTAGCTGTCCTTGTGCACGGAACATGCAGTTGTCATGTGTGAAGACTGCCTTGGGTGTGACAGTTGAAGCAAAGCCTATGTCTATGGTAGATTTTTGTTTGTGTTTACATTATAGTTCACATAGATTGATTGATTGATTTTGTGGGATCAGGGATTGAACTCAGGTCCTTGCGTTTTCCAGGCAAGTGCTTATTCCACTGATCTATCTTCCCAGCCCTGGGCTTTTATTTTTGATGTTATCTTTTCGGTTTTATAAGCAAGTAAACAGCTGAGGTGAAAATGCTGGTGTCTATTCTGAGCACTCATTACATCTGTGATTTATTTATTTATTTATTATTTTAGGGAAGGATCTACAAGGTGTTCAGACTTGTAATGATCTGACTTGGAGTGATCTGCCTGTTTACAGCCTTCCAAGAGCTAGGATTACAGGTGAGCACCACCACGTCCAGTCTCAATGGCTGTCTCAGCGCATGCCAGCATGGCAGGGTCTGGATCAAACCCCCCACCGCTGGGCCTGCTTGCAGGTGCTTTAATCCGCTAAGCTATTTGGCTGGCCCTCCATAGGTAATATTTTATTTTATTGACACCTTATTCCCTTGCTAAGTACATGTTATACAATGCAATGGGAAGCTTCTGACAAAATAGGAAGAGAGGTGACAAGATTGCCACATGAGAAAGGAAAGCTAAGCACACGTGCTGTCAGTGTGAGAATGTGCTTGGAACATGCAGTTGTCATGGGTGAAGAATGCCCTGCATGTGACAGTTGGAGCAAGGTTTATTATTATTACTATTACTATTATTGCTTTTGGTATTAGAAATCAAACTCAGGACTTCGTGCTTGTCAGGCAGGTGCTGTGTCACTGAGACATGTCCTTGGCCCACAAAGCTTATTTTTGTGGTAGAGTTGTATTGTAGCTCATATAGGAGTTTGTTTCTGATGTTATCTTTTGGATTTCTTTTCTTTCATTTCTTTTTTCTGTCTTTTTGAGAAGGGTTTTGCTATGCAGTTCAGGCAGGCCTTGAGCTTGCATTGATCTTCCTGCCTTAGCCTCCCAAGTGCTAGGATTATCTTTAGGGTTTTATAAGGAAGTACATAACCTATATGAAATGTTGATGTCTATTCTAAACACATAATACATGTTAATAATTTAATAATTTATTTTATTGATATTTTATGCTTCTATTAACTACACTATATAACAAGAACCTCCTGACAGAATAGCAAGGCCACTAAGATGTCAAGTGTGTCCCATAGAGAGGTCAGGAAAACAAAACACATATGCTGTCAGTGTAAGCAATCCATGTGTATGGAACATGCTATTGCCATGTGTGCTGACTGCCTTAGGTGTGATCACTGAAGTAAAGATTACTTACTTCTTTTGGCCCAGCGAGATGGCTCAGTGGTCTAAAGCACCTGCTTAGGCAACCACAGGGACTGTGGTATCCCTGACACCACATGCTGCACCAGCCCCAACCCCAGGGCAGGCTGAACTTGCCATAATATATAAAAAAGAGA